>CABFOQ010003556.1:23908-71218 GCA_900660455.1 Gephyroberyx darwinii | reverse complement strand
ACTCTGCTTTCTGTCAATCACCTGACATCCATAGGAAGAAATGGAAGTCTCTGCCAGGAAATATTTAAAACATGTCTTACAAACTTAGTTGTCACATCCATGTCTTCTTAGGGCATCTTTGTTAGCCTTAATAGCAGTTGTATTTTAAATGATAAAAAGTGCATAATGTGAGTTATGATTACCAAGAAATATCTGTGAGGTCTTCCCTAGTCAACATGTATTTATAGCAACCATTTGTTTTCAAATTTAGGTTACTGTGCCAAAGCACTACAAGCTGAAGCTTGAAGTCAGCTCAGTTAACCTGAACACACACCTGTTTTTGGCTTTATTATCTAGCTAACTAGCCAGCAGGCTAATTTAGCAAAGCAGCTGTTAATGTTAAGATGCGACTACAAGCCACTACTAACTCTAGGGCCTAGAGTTAGCTAACAGTTAGCTAGTGTGCAAATCAGATGTGCTTACATCAAGACAGTGATGTTAGCTAACCAGATACTATATTAGCCATCTAACAAGCTGACTGCATCTAAACACAAAATCGATCAGGCGAAATGATCAGTTCTCAGTCAAAAACAGGGCAGAAAATAATGTCTATTAAATGCTGTTGAGACAGACAAACTACGTTTTGAAACACAACCAGGGGCTGAGGACCTCCAATATGGCCGCCAGAGGGGGCGTTACATCAACTGAAAGCCTTTACCTTTACAGTGTTTCCACGTGAACTGTATCCCGTTGGCGCCTCCTAGAGCACGTGATCAGAACGCGCTATGTTCGGGACTCCTGCCATTCGGCCCGACCATGGCCCCCATTCAGCACAGCTCTGCTCTCCTCTGCTTTGCCTCTTCTGCCCTGTTGACAGACACGCAGAGAAACGGTCTCAACCAGCTCATAAATCCACTGTAAACACGCTCTTTGTGAGACTGATACGGGAAGAGAATGCAGATACGCTTAGTGATACACACATACTGAACATACCGAAATAAAGAACTAGACCTGCAGAATGTCAGTTACCAGTAAAGAGTGGAAAAACTCTTTGAGTGTTTTATTACACTATAATATCAACGTTGTAAACTTTCTCTGCATTCTTGGATATATGGGCTTCGACAGGTTTATGAGGCCTTTAATACGCGTCTCCTTTTCAGAGTTACCTTGTCACCTTAAAAGACAGATATACAGTATAACTAGTGATTATAGTTTAAAGATTTTTTTAGGAACACTTAGGAATCGGATTGTACAGGATTGTATTAGGAATTTGGTGTTTGGTATATAAACCACACACACACACACACACACAGTCAGAAGAGGGGTCAGAGCACAAAGGCGTCTTAAAGGATAATAAAAGTGTTTTTTATTTTTGTGCCAATGGTCTAGGTTGCCCCTCCCCTTGCCATTATTCCCGCTGTTGTCTGCACACAGTCTGCATAGTTGGAGATATCAGCGCTTGTTTTCCTCTCTTCAGAAGAATCTATTTGCTGCCATTCATTTTTGTTACGGTATGAAAAACAGACCTGAAAATTGCCCAAGCTAGATCACAATACATCACAATAATTTGTTTTTGTCAAAGTCTCTGTTTTATTGTTATTTCATTGTACCCGAGTTGAGTGTTTTTATATCAATAAATTACGTTACACTCTGCTTTCTGTCAATCACCTGACATCCATAGGAAGAAATGGAAGTCTCTGCCAGGAAATATTTAAAACATGTCTTACAAACTTAGTTGTCACATCCATGTCTTCTTAGGGCATCTTTGTTAGCCTTAATAGCAGTTAATTTCAAGCTAGGTTTGACAGTACAGTTTGTATTTTACCAGAAAATGTTCAAAAGAAATGCACGCACTGCAGAACGATTGCGGGAAATGTAAACTAGACGTAGACAGAAGTAAATGGGCTCTAACTCTAAATCACAGCGGTATTCTTCGTACAGTACAGGTAGTTTATGTTCTTGTTTTACTGCACCTCAACAGAGGTGGTCTCTGGCTGTCAGGGGATTTAAACTTGTGACCTTCCAACCACAGGACGAGTTGCCCAATACAGGCCACCCTGCCTTTGGTACTTGTGATTTGTGCTTTGTCTATGTTCTCTTATGCACAGCAGTGGAAAGCAGTGTGAGGAACAGAGATTGTGTGCCAGTACACTGCTCCTCTCAGCCACGTGTTACTGTCATGCAGTCTGACTGTAGACGAATCATCATCATCATGATCATCATCTCAGCAGAACACATAGCAATCAACTTTTCTCTCTTTCCGTTTCCTCTGAGTTAAAACACTTCAGGGTCATGAAATGATAGTGGAGGAAAATAGTGGAACTGCACAGCTCAAAATCGTAATCCCAGGTTTGTGTTGTCTGCATATTTTGTGGAGGCCCAGTCATAGCACGGACTGAAACCATACTTGTTTGCTGCTGTTCATGAAGCCTCTGGGTTTTCAGTCACAAAAGACGCAAGAGGGGCACAAGCCACCAAAGTTTGACGTGACTGTGGGCTGTAAAGTCCAAAATCCCAACGGAAAATATGAGTGGATTTTGCAAGAAATGCCAAAAATAAAGTCTGTGCTACACAGAGTCTTACTAGCTATATTATATTTTGTTCCATGAAATGAAATACCTCAACTGACATCACCTTTGTGGATTTTTGTTTTTCAATTACTTTTTATACCGATTATTGCTTGCAAAATGCTAGCAGTCAGCTAGAAAGGGGACTAGCTATCTGGCAGTTTGATTATCTAACAACAACAACTATAATAATTATTCAATGCAATGCTATGAAAATCTTAATCATTTTAATTTACAACAGTCAGAAGATCAACCTCTTGCAACAGAAAACGGGTGTAGACGCGAGGTAAAGCAAGCAATGCATCACTGCTAATGGATGCATTAACCTCTGGAAACAAGAGTATAGCTTGTGGGTTTCCATTCAACACAGCCATAATTTTTGGCTTTTTTCTAAAATCCCATTCATATATTCCATAGGGATTTTGGACTACGCACCAAATGGCATAGATGCCAATCTTTGCCATACAAAATGACGACTTCTGCTTTGGCTGTCTGTTGTTGGATGGTGTGAAGCCGACCCTACACTCCTCAGTGAGGAAACGATATGTGTATGCAGCTATGTGTGTGTTAATAAGAGAGATATAAGACAAGACAAACTGTAGGTACATTGTGTAAATTGTCCAATAAACTCATTTTATGCTGTATGTTCCCTGCTAAAAAGTAGCGAAATGGACAGGCAAAAGTCAGAAGCCACAGCCAATTATGCATTGTCATGCTTGCAGTACGTGGTAAGTAACTATGTAAACTTTACTTTGAGGCTCCCATGGATCCAGGTAGGCAATGAAAAGCAGACAAAACATTTCTTCCCTTGCCAGTGTGAATTAACTGAATCAGCAAGCCAGTCAGTTATGTGGTCTGTTGGTCCTGAATAGAGAGGCCACCCACAACTACTGACCTACAACTCATTAGCTCTAATGGAGTCAGTTTAATGAACCCCGTCTGGGTTGACTGACAAGCAGCCCGGGGACGCACACAATCCACAGTCTGCAGACCACGAACAATCTGCCTCCCTCTAAAAAAAAAAACCGAAACGCTGGCTTCATTCATATGGTAAAAGTCACACAGTCCTTCTGGTAACCCGACCCGCTCGGTCCGGCCCTCATTCAAAGAGGAAGGGAACTGCGGGTGACTTTATCTGAGGGCCACCACTGGGCTTTGAATGACATGTTGCTCACCGCGTTTCTGTGGCCATTCGTGCGAAACTGCTCACCGGGCTGAAGTATAGCTTTGTGCTGGATTGAAGCTCAGGACTCACAAACCTCACAGCCACAAAGAGTTTGATTTTTACTATATGAAATATGTGAATACTACTGTCTTCACTCTGATGGCGACGATGCACTAATGTGTTTTTGTGAATTTTGGCATTGGCAAATCATTCCAACCTCTGCAGTTGCAACTTCCTATCTTTGTTTTATTGAGCCACTTACAATAACGAATGTTTACCTCCCAGTCTAGACAAATACATAGAAACATCCCAACAAGTGTGATGGGTGAAATATACATGCTGTATAATGTAACTCTGTTGTACTCAATCTAATAGTCAATAGATACAGGGATAAACAGGAGAAACACGCTGACAGTGTCTGCACATCTCATAACCTGAATCATCTTTTTAGTCAAAGATAAATAGGGCATATGTTTGTTGCTATAGCAACCATTATTTCATATTTTTGCAAGCTAACCAAAAAACAAAGAGAGGCATGGAGATGCATAAAAGAGAGACTGGTAATGCCACTAGCAAGTTACCTTTTCCCTGTTAGTATCCAGATAGCTTGTGTGTATTATTCTGCTTTCTGAGTACTACTAAAGAATACATGGGTACAAATCATTTAAAAATATCTTAAATTCCCATCTTGACTGTGGCCCAGTACAACAAAGGTGACTGCCAGTTAATTTCTAATCTCTCTCTCATTGATACTCCCTGGTGTTCGCTTAGAAAACAGATCCTTGCATCAGTCCAGCTTCAGTCTATTTGAGTTGGAGTCTGTTTGACAAAGAACACACACATACACACACACAAACAAACTCATGACTACCTCCCCTCCCCAAACACAAATATACAGCACATAGCAGCATCGCAGCAGCAGGTGATAGCTGGAGATGGTGTACACTAATGAATCTGTGTGAAAGACAAATTGCTGAGAGGTCTGTCTGTCACTGGAACTCTGTTATCAGTGTTCAGTCCAATCTGTAAGTGTGCCATTTAAAACAGAAAATACTTGGAAATGTTCATCAAACCAGAACAGAATCAAAGATATCAATGAGTACAGCAGACCATAGTTTTGGTTCAGGATCAGGTCAGTAAAAGTCTGTGTTACATCTATTTTTTATTTATTCATATTTTTGTTTGAATAAGAGCTGAAATATTCAACGTGTTGAATTTCGTCCTATCGGGTGACTTATAATAAGATGTTCAGGAAGCATTTGCATAAATTCAAGAAGTCTATACAAAAGCAACAATTTGGTGCTTTTAATAATAATAATTAGAATCATAATAATGATAATAAGCAAGTACTAGAACTAAATTTTTAATCCCCAAATTCTGCAAACCCACTTATTGCTATTTAGCTGACCTTGTCACCTGGAAATAGTTAAGATGTGTTAGTTTGATGATAAACACCTGAGCATGTGAAACTAATAGTTAGTTAGATAAAACAATGATTTGCAATTAGGGTTAAAGAATACAGAATTTCACGGTAGCTTGGAGGCATAGAGTGAGGGAGTTTAAATTTTGCTTGGGACTAGGGGCAGCCTTATTGGTGGTATTTTCTTCAGTCAAAATAAAATAAATAAAATAAAAACAGCAATAGCTCGACATAAAACAAGAAACATTTGTGGGGCTGTAATAGCAACACTTTACTGAAATCACCTCACTCATGTTACAGATGTACTTATATAATGTATAATATGGTTAGTAGAAGAATAATGGAATTATCAGGTTTGCGATGTTCAGGACACTGAGGCAACACATTTGAGGTTTGCACCTCTGTATACCTGCCTCAGCTTGTCCAGGAGTTATAGAGGAACTGAAATGTCCTCATTTTGTCTTTAGGCAACTAGTCAAAGGGAGCACTTTAAAAGGCATAATAGTGTGCAATTGAAGCACATAATTTCCTTTTCTCCTGACAGCTGTCCTGTTGCATCTAGTTGAGGCAAATTTCTGTTATCAGACAACTATGTGGGGAAATGATTTCAAACACAATATGACCTCTGGGGCCTCTATTGGGAGTCAGTTGTGATTTAAGGCAGATGTGTCTGAGTCTGCCTGGTGCGGAGACCTAAAGACCAGGTCCATCAGGTCCAAACCACTTCGAGCCAAAGAGCAGGTCAGGGAGGACCAATTAATCAGCAGTGGACCTTTGCTCTCTTGGTTGTTGTGGTCCAGGGAACAGACTGGATCCTGAAGTGCTGGAGATAGAGACTTCTGAATTATCACTGAGAACATTCACTGTGATTGTAACATCTGGATGGCGGCCCGTTGTTTATGTTCTTGGGATAGGATACACAGAGATATCCCAGCACAGGACCAAGTTATGAAGCTTTGTGACCTAGAGTCAGCGTCCTAAACAGATTGGATTTCAACCAACTTCCTGTTGACCAATGGGCCGGTAGGTCATACGGTGAGAGTGTATGAAACCTTTAGCGGCTTTCTCTAAAAAGTAACAGAATGAATGAATTGAATGTATGTGTAACAGCTTCCTTCATATCGCCCCTATCCAACAACATGAAAAATAATCACTGACTACGATGGAGAAACTGAAGAGTTCTCCAACAACAAGAGTATGGTAAACTGCAGATCTAACAAGGACAGTTTCATTACTCACTGATGTCTGTGTTTGGTCTCGCTGCTGTGAGGAAACACAGCTGACCCCTGTTCTGTACACAATGTTACTGTACACAGACTCACTGGAGAAACACACTCCACTAAAATACTTCAAATTAGTTAAATAAACTCATTCAAGGGTCAGTGCATGGGTTTCTCTTTTGTCATCACCCAGTGGCACACACTCAAAAATGCAGTTTAGTTTTGTTTGTTTAGTTTTAACAAACCTTGGCAGACCTGGTAACCTGAGATGAACTGCATATGATGTTATCATGTCTATAGATGGCCTTAGGGACCCGTGTCTCGGCCTCAAGTTCTCATGCTGATGATAAATGTAACACAAACTGATTTTGGTTTAGGCTCTACTGCCAATTCAATTATTGGAGGATATATCAATGGAAGATGCCAGATTAGATATGGCTTTCAACACTTGGAAAGAGAATATCTGGGGGGAAATGATTTGGCCAGCCATTTTCACACTTGGCCGTCGCGTTCAAAATGATGGAAATCCTTTTAAAATATCTTGTCAATCAGCACAGATACATCATTTAGGAATTCTGCTGGACAGCATTTGAGCCACTTGATGTACAGTCCAAGACAAAACTATTTTGATGTAGAAATAATATAGGCCTGATCTATCTACACCTTTGTTTGTCTGTGTTGGCAGCATTGCTAAGGAGACAAAGGGCCAGTTCAGTCTCGGATTGCATGTTGGTTTATGAATGCTATGTCAGTCTGAAAACATTATCCATGGTGTGGTATCTAGACCTGCTCGTGGAACCTGTCAGTGGTTCCCTGCACTGTTTCAAAGATAGCTATGAGGTGGGAGAGTAAGATACAGTATCAGCACATGTTGTATGTGCATTACATCATGTGTATGCAGACATGGATTGTGTTTATGGTGTCTGTTTTAAAACCAGGATGCTCAGTAGGCCCATGTGGGAAATAGGGGCTCAGGGGCTGGCTGGCATATGGGATGTTGCACTCGTTTGGCTGCCTTGTTTGTTTTTGGTGGCCCGGCAAATAATATCAACATGAATTGAATTGAGCATTGAATAATGAATGGTAACAAGCTTTAAAGCGTGCCACTACTAACAAGATTTAATATGTAACACATATGTGGTTATTGGATATTTATAAGCAACCTGTCCAGGGTGTTTCCCTGCCTTACACCCAGTGCATGCTGGGATATGCTCCAGCCCCCTGTGACCCTGACTATGAATAACTGGGTAAAGAGAATTAATGAATGACATAAGTTTATTAGTGGCTGTGTCAATATTTTTACAGTATTTCCAGATTTTGAAAAGCAGTTGCATCAGTTCTGGGTTAAAAAAATATATCTTTGAATATAAAAATATCCATATCCATTGAGATATATGAATCCAAAATTCAAAAATAAAAAAGTAGTTTTCTTTCTCAACATGGTAGTAATTTACAGTTGGCCGGGGGCGGAAACAGTTGTGGTTACTGTTACAGCTGTAGTTATGAGTTTGAGCTACAGTTGGCTTGTTGGATGAGAAGAGTGAGTCACTGTTCACTGACTGACTGTGTGTGGCCTTACTGTAACTCTGAGCTGAGGTACTTTTACTCGGAGGGGCCACTTCACTGGAGAGTGGCAATAGAGCTCAATCACAAGCACATGCCTGTTTTTTTGTCTTTGCAAATGGTTGCTCATCCCCACAGACGTTCAGATTTACACTATCTCCTTGGCCTTATATACGACTGTCTATTGAAACTACATCCAAACTTTAGATGCCTACATAAATCTAGTTATGTGTAACATCAGAAGTGTTTGCCCCTCTGCAGGTAAAATAAACTTCAGCTAACAATTTTCTCTCTGTCCGTTTCACAGGATTAGGTCTTTGCAGTAGTCTGAGCTCGTTGTTTTTAGATGAGGGTGCTGCTATGAAGAATGCTTAGCGGTAGCTTCTGGTTTGAATGTATGATCATTTTAGTTAAAGGTAACCTATGTGAGATTTTCACAATCATCTCAGTAGGTGTAAAGACATGGTAGAAGATTTAGGAACCTGAGACAGAAGCTGATGATTGTTGTTCTCCTAGACAGATAAGCACCATTGGCTATATCTAATGTTTGTCAGCTGGACTATTGCTCTCTGGGAAACTACTCAAGCCCTACTAATTAGATCTAAGACCCAATTATTCAGAACCAAGCTGTGCCGGGCTGTGCAGGGCTGAGCCTGAAAAAAAAAGGCAAAACACAGTTAGTTCGTAATGTGTTTCCGTTTCACAGAGCTAACAGGGCTAACATTGTTTGTTGCTATGCTGCCCCGCTGTAGTGGCAGGATGCTACTAATGTTATAAGCTGTTCATTTGTAATGCTAACTATCGATTCACTGCGAAATTATGAATTAAGGACTTAGAATTGGTGTAGTTTTATGTTGTCTTCTATATTCTGAGGGAGTAGAATAACACACTACACATAATAACATTATTGCCCATCACTAAGCTCTGTTTATGATGCTAGGAAGTGTACTATGACTAAGTACATAGTTCTTCATAATGTTTTGCTAATAAATGTAGTTTAGTTAAAAGTTTAATTGAATGAGTTAAAGTCCTCACAGGCAGAACAGTCACAGTACTGGACCCTGATTAGCCGATAACAGCAGCTCCTCTAGTTCAAGTGAGGTAAACCTGCTGGAGGCTTTCCAGTGGGTGTGTCAGTTCAAATGCTGGAAACTGGCCTGAATGGAAGAATTTCAGTAATTCTTGAGTGAGGCAAGCGAATCAGGATCAAGTCCAGCTGTGATGCATTTACTCGAGTTGGTCTAAAACTGTCTTCATTTTTGAAAACCTTAAATTTGACCGCTCTAACCAATCAAAATTGAACGATGTCTTCATTTTTTTAAATCATATATATATATATATAAATAAAGAGGAAAGTTTGAATTCCTGTAACATGGGAGGTTTAAGTAAGATTTTACTGCTCCATAGCACAAAATAACCATAATATATCAGTGGGGGTTAGACAGGGTCGTTGATCAATACCAATGACTCAACGATGACTTCACCAGGGGGCTGTCTCACGAATGGGTTGGCGAGCTAACGTTGGCCATAACCCTGGGTTTTCGGTCTCACAATGGTGGCTCACTTTTAAGTGGGGTACATCGCCATGGTAACTGAGGCTGCACAGCTAACCTGCTCCAGATCAGGGTTTGTTCAGGCTATTTGATCTAAATAATAAAAAGCCCGCCTCCCAACCAAAATGGCATTCCCATTCCTAGAGGATCCCGTGGACGTCACAGATTTATTATTTTATTTTTTTCTACTATTTTTATTATTTTATTATTTATTTTCTAGTTGTGTGCTTATATTATATTTCCCGGCTAAATCCTATTGCTTTTTCTTCTGCAATGACCTAATTTCCCCACAGGGATCAATAAAGTTTCATCTGTTATGGATCTGTCCATGTTGCATGTGAAAAGCTATTTGTCACAAACCCTGCTACTTTTATGTGAACGTGCTCATAGCTGGATTGGCAAATCATAGGTTTCGTGAGACCGGTTAGTCGGGATTGCCACTGTTTGGTTTTGTGTAGTCAGCTATCTCAAAGATACCCTGACTATGTTGAAAAATAAAAATATTCATTCACATTGAAAACATTTTAGGTCAGTGGTGAACCCGATTTAAACATATACCTCATCTGTATTGTGTTTTTAGCAAAATGTTGACTATTACATCTGCTATCAACTCAATGTGAAATAGTAAGAATCAATAACTTTTTACTACTAACAAGGCATCAAGAGAGTGGTAGCATCTTGGATGTGTTATAGCCTGCTTGTACCCAGATGGTCCATGTGCATCTGTAGCCTGTCTGAGAGTCTGACAGATGATGTTCATCCACCTGTGGAACAGATTGTTTGGCATGGGAGAGCAAACAGCTGGGCTAGTGAAAAGCTCTATTGATGTACGTTGTAGCGTTGCATGCCAGACCAGACAGAAAGGACAGAGATGACAGATAACAGGAAAACTAATCGCAACATTTGCACAATCTTCAACTACATTATGAGAAGAGTAATAATGATTAAAGATGATTTTTCTAATAAATCATATCTAGATTATGATCAAAATGACATCTCCACTGAATAGACTGGAGAATAAAACGTTGAGAATGAAACAAAAGACAAATTTGGGGTTGGCTAAAGTCAAATACCATTTGCACTAGACACTTTATTCTATATTGTTATTCAAATATTCCATTCTGAACCAAAAAATGTATCAGGATTGTGGCAATATGGAACAAATTACATTACGTAGTCACAGATGTGTCAATATTTAAGTATAGTTCATATATTTGCAGAGTCCCAACTTAGGAAAGCAACTTAAGGAATGGTAAGGCTGCAATTGACCCAGCAGGAATTGCTATTTAGTCTGGTGTAGAGTCATAGCAGCTCAGTCATAGAAGTACATGTTTATTTTTGCTGGGCTGCTCTCCTGCTATCCACAGATCAAGCAGAGGAAGGCTTGGGGGCTTTAGCATGCTCCATGAAACTACTCCAAAGAGAAGGTGAAGGGATTATCCCTGTTTTCCAAGCTTTTTTGGCCAAAGTTTCAGAGAGACTTGTCAAGTGACTAGCCATGTTAAAACAGGCCTAACAGGCCTAACACCTTGTTAGTACCTTAGTATGGGAGATTCATACACGTGGTCACAGACAGAGTGATCAGTGAGTGTTTGGAAAATCAAGACACAAATAAGCATGCATGTATGCACAGGTGGGTTTGGCAAGAGCCATGTGGAGTGACTTGTGAAAATCAAAGCTGTAGTGAAACATCTAATACGCACAAAAATCTATCATACCTTATCATTATCATATCTTACTTGGATTTCTTTGATATGCAATGAAGGGCTTAAATTAGGGTGCAGGGGGGATTGCAGAGAATAGTTTCAACAGAATAGTTAATCAACAGGCGCCAATTAGAGGATTCCTCAAAAGGTTAGATGACAAATTCTGACTCTCATCTCAGTTAAATAGGCTTTGAAATGTGAGTGTAGCTATTCAATATCATGACTATGTTCCCCTGAGAGTATATTAGGGTGCAAAATGTGCTCATGAAAACATAATACCTATATAAAGGTGGGCAAAATATATCAAATGCACATTTGAAGTTCTATTATAACATCTATTCCAAAATGCCACATATCCATTTTGGGGGAAAATGAACTTCAGATGTTATGATTAGTGTTTAAATTAGCTACTATCATTTAAAAATGACAATAATCTGTTTTAATGTTGTGCTATCAAAATGTTATGAGTAGTGTCATATGTTTTCACATGGTGAATATCGCATTTTGGGATGAAGCTCTTTGTTTCCAAGCCGGCATGCCATGCAAAAGTCTGAAGGAATTCCTTGAGAATATTACCTAGCCCAAGGAGACTAGTGTAGGTCTGATAGGTGGTATTGTAACCTGAAGAGCCCGAGGCTAAGCTTCAACAGTCTCTGAGGGGATGGAGGAGATGAGTTCCCACTGCAGTCTGATCTTCCACCTACTCTACTACCCTAAACCCTCAGTAGCAGTTGAGTACATGAGACATTTTCATTGGCGCCCTGAAAAGAAACCTATCTTGAAATATTGAAAATGGAAATATACGTAAATATAAACAAATGCTGCATGTCAAAGTTTACCATTTAAAATACGTTCTTCTTTTTCTACTTACAGAGCTTTCAGTGTAACTAAAAGCACTAAATTGCACATCTGAAACTAAGATTTCTGGAATACTTCATTTTCTTGTAAAGTGGTTTAATATCATGCAAAACATGTTAAACTATTCTGCTGCTTTGCTTTTTTATATAGTAGTAAGTCACTGTAGATCCATAGCATTGCTCAAGTAGAGTGGGTGAAGGTAAAATAATCTACCTCTGCAACAGCTCTGTCTTCTCTCCACACGAGCAAGACTCCTAAGAAATAATGAAATATATTCCAGTTTGTGTCCAGTTCCACAAGATGCCAAGAAGGGGAAGTCAAAAACACGTTATTCCTTGTCATTTATCCCAAACAGTCCATTCTGGGTCTTGCACTTGTTTGAAAATTGATTGTTCTCAAAGTAAGTGAGAAAAGTCCCAGAGGTTATTGCTCCATCCAACTGGGAAGTGCTACAGGTCCTAGTGCCTGCCCAAGTGAGTCACTAATAATTCACCAGATTATGCTGTCCTAATTTGTTTTTGTATAACATTTTAAAAGGAACAGGCTGATGAATTACAGAAAAATCTAGTATGACAAGAATGATGATCTTAACTGAATGATGCATGCGTTTCCTTTTGAACTGTTGACTATAAATACATTATGTTAGTATTTAGCTTCACTTATCCAATTCAGTTGCATCTTTGCTTGTCATTTAGATTTTTGTTTGTTTTGGTTTTGTGTTTGTTTCTTTTTTCATTCATTTTTAGGTGAAATGTTTTTATAAACCCCATTTAGTTTATCTCACCTGCACTTGTACAATTTAGAGTTTTTTCTATCTTCTTTTTTTAGCATTGTAATTTATTACTTTATTATCTATAACTTCAATTACATTTTTGTCAAATAAATTAAAAGCAACATTGCAGGTACTTACCTCTGTATATATCTCTGGAGGTCAATGGAGGCGTGACAGAGGGACAACAGCATTCCCCCTACTGACTCCTCTGGCCACAGATGCTGTGCAGACAGCCTATATTAGATTATATTGTTGCAGGAGGCCCATATTCATGAACCGTTTTCTGATTGATTCCATAGCATAATATAAAAAAAATACTCAAATAGCAGAATGTTTTCCCTCCTCTAATGAGTTCCCAGGAGCATAGTTATCTGGGGAAAAAAAGGTTTGCAGACAGTTGAAGAACTATTTGGGTTTGGTTTCTTGCCTGCTGTCATAATATTAATTGCAACAGCTATTTCAACAGCAGATGTTTATGAGATCACATCCGCTGAGCTATTAATTCACAGTTTAGAACCTTTCCAAGGATTTTGGATCACTAAGATACTAATTGAACAACGTTAAGAGCTGGTTTTGTCAGTGCTGGTGAAGTGTCATTGTTAATTGAAATAGAAATAGTTAAATGAAATAAAATGTCTAGCTAACCAAGAATATGTTCTTTCATTCATCCATGTATTCACACATTAATCCATTAGCAATCACTTTCCTCTTTAGCACGGACGCAGATGTTTGCATTTTCCCCAAATGGCAGATTGATGCTCATGACCTGAATTTTTTTTTTTTGAACTGACATGATTGTCGACCCCGTACTTTCTGGGGACAGAGCTACTGTGTGCGTTGGTGTGATAGGCACCATGAGGGTGAATGTGCGAGTGAATAGGGCTAATGTTTCAAGAAGCGATCTGAGCATAGAGGTGAGAGGGCATAAACTAATCCAGGTGGTGAGAATGTATAATGTGAGTGTCTGGTTGTGTGTGTGTGTGTGTGTGTGTGTGTGTGTGTGTATGTGCTTGTATAGGTTTGTGTGTCCTCCCTCTCTACCCCCCACAACACTCAAAGTTTAGCATGAGGTCACTGGATAGACTGTTCTGGCCCTCTCCTCATAAATGAAATAATGGCTGAGATTTTCTTTTTTTCAAATGTTTCAGTGTTTTCACATTCATATCACTACCTGCCTCCAACATCTGGATCCAAATAAGAACATCTGGAAGCAAAATCTGCTTACCATATTACACAAGGATCACACTCAGCTGTGATTACTCTGAATTTTTCATGGAATGGCCAGTTGCCGTTCAAAGTATTTTGGTGGCAGGTTTTTGAATGTTTGATCACATCACACACTTTTCTTTTTTAACAAACTAATGTATGCATCTTGCATTGAAGTGATTTCACAATACACAAAGCTGCCCTCTGGGTTTCACATGATTGTTAGGCAAAAGGGAGTTTCTTACTGTATCCTACATAATAGACTCAACTTTTGCCATTATGACCATTACTGCTGGACCCATGTTCAGGCCACCTGAAGGGACTGTCTTGAGGAGGTGTCCGACCCCTTCAAAACCCCGGGACCGCTCAAGGGCCAGAACCCCATAAGCGACGAGGTGCATCAGTGGCTTCTTCCTGCTTTGACGCTAGTGGGCTTTGGGGATTTGGATCCTGGCCTCCTACTGATTTTCTGTAAAACCCATTTGGAGGAGCCTGTCCAGCCACTCAGGCCAGACTCTCATGCTGTTTATCACAAATCTTGGACATCTTTAGACACGCCTGGGAATGAGAGAAACCGAGGAGGAAATATAAGTCACATATGGATGATCCCGAGAACAGACAGCGTTTGATCAATATCCCCCGAGTTCAGATGTGAACTCATAACCCACAGTCACTTCCTCCTAACCATATCGAACAATGCAGGTTACTTGAGAATTCTTTTTACAAGCATGGTCTGGCAGAGGACAGGTCATTGTCGTTTGTTTTGGTATTGTACCATATTGCGTAAGCACAGAGTTTGAAAGAATGGTTTTGAAATATCTATCTGGCAGTGGTACAGTAAGTACAGCCAGACTTTGACTATGGAAAACTCTGTTTGCATTTTATTGCTTTTTTTATTGCTTCCACATTCCAATAACTGTGATGGATACTCAAGGTCAGGGTGGGGATATAGATTATAGACATTTTACTGTATGTATCTCACTGTATCATGGAATCAATGTAACTTGAGCATATAGATCTGTTTGTATATGATGGGATGTTGGCTTGTCAAGATGATCTATTTCTTTGGGAGAAATACTTAGCCTCAGCTAAGTGAAAAATACACTGTACACAGTGGATGACAGGAAGAGAGTTATATCCCATGTTTACACTAGCTGCAGAGGTGAGATAATGGGGGATGTTTGGCAAAAAGGAAGTGATCTTTCTTTAGTTTCAACCTCTAATCTGATAGTAAAATGGAAATCGGTGGGCGTATGAGACCCGAATTATACAGTTTGAATCCGAGTGTATTACATTTACATTTTTGGCATTGAGCTGATGCCCTAAATAGCTCTTATTATGAGTGATTTACGAGTGCAACAATTAGTATAAGTATAAAAGAAAATTGCGCCCAGAATATTGATGTAACAAATATTCCACTGACCCTAGAATGATCATTTATAATAGAGAAGTGCTTGGAAAAGAAATAAGAGCCAGGAATGAAAATATGCAACGTGATATTGAACTAACACATACTTTCCAAAACCAAACCAAGGTGTTGCTTTATACAATATGAACTACCAATGACATGAACGGTGTTTCGTGGCCCGCTGATGAGTTCCTCTCAGTCTACAGAGAAATACTGTAACTCTCAATTTCTCCGCCGAAACAAAATGTGTGCGCTGTGCCGATCCACATCTGGGCTTCATCAGCCACATCGGACCCGAACAAGCATCCGAAAAGACAGCTGACTTCGTGGAACTGAGCAGGAAATAAGGGCTTAATCTTGATTCTATGAAACATTCAGATTTGATTACCCCAAGACATAGCACAGTAAGATCTACAGAGGGTCATCTTTCTCAGCCGGCATCAGCTTTCCTGGTCAACAATGGGTGCATTAAAAGACACACAGCATTTAGGATACTAGCTTGCAGATTCCCGGAGGTCATCTGGGATAGGCTGATAATATGAATCGCCATGGAAAATGAAGTTACACGACCCACAAACAGCAATAAATTGGGAAAGGTGTTTACATGCCTCACTTTTTCAGCTGATATTGGCAAATCCCGGCTATCATATTATTGACGTATATCAGCTTGCCCTGACTACTGTAAAGGACACATGACGTTTACTCTCAAACAGAATACTTGGACATCATGAATTATATTTGAACATCAATGTGCATGTAAACACACAAAGTCTTGACCTCGCTATGTTCAACCGCTGATGAGTTTAACCCCCAATCTGAAATAGAGGAGTCAGTCTCACAGCGAGTGCTGACCTGGTCCTACTGAAACAAAAGCAGTGAAATAAGCTCTCAGAGGT
Organism: Gephyroberyx darwinii; assembly: GCA_900660455.1. Lineage (NCBI taxonomy): Eukaryota > Metazoa > Chordata > Actinopteri > Trachichthyiformes > Trachichthyidae > Gephyroberyx > Gephyroberyx darwinii. The sequence continues at coordinate 54,905 of CABFOQ010003556.1, read as the reverse complement.
ATGTAAGCTCTTTTGTCAGATTATCTCAAGCAAATTGAGCACCTGACCTAAGTAGTGATCTGAGGGATCTGTGCTCAGACCACCAGCTGAAGCCAGGCTAAGCATGTGCCCTGTGACCTCCCATCCACCCAGACCAGATTAGCCCGGGGCTACCAGGCAGATAGCCTTTCAGGAAAGGCTCCCCAACTCCAGAGGACAATGGCCGTGTTGTCTCCGACAGAAAGGACCATTTCTACATTGGCTTAAATTTCTTATAGAATGGAAGAATTCAAAACATCTCACCACCATTCTATGTAATGTCACATCAGGCTGTTTGAATCTTTGTTGTCCTGACAGCTTAGAGGTTCTCAGTGACCTTCAACTGAATTCATATGGGCACCCGTTATGTACAGCAGTTACAGCAAAGACCCATGCCTCATTTACACCACACATTCCACCAGCATTAACCACTTACAGCTCTCCTTTTTTCCTCTTTTTGAGACAGTCACAAATACTTAAAAGCTTGCTTTGCATAGAATGACCTCATTGAAATATAAAGTCCTAATCACAACTCTTTTTTTGTATATGAACCCATCCTTGCATGCATATGATTTTAATCAGAAAGATCTAATTCCTGTCCAGCCTGTCCTTCTCTTACTCTGTCGTATGACATGTTTCTCAGCACATCTGTGTTTACAGCTGTGTGATGATCCAGGGATCCATTCTCTCTAGTTAGTGATTGTTTACCAAGGGCTCTGTCTCTGTTTGGTTGGTGGGTGGCTGTGTCTCCTTGAGGACTGAGTGCAGACAGATGAGTTCTCTTAACTGCTGTTGTCATACGGCTGTGCTGATAGTTCAAACTATCTAACCAGCACAGTTTTTCACCTCTCCCTCCTGGCCCTCCTCCCTGAAGATCACCATGCGACCCCAAAGGCTAAATGCTTAAAATGTAAATGATTAGTATGAACTCTGAAGTCATTGCCCAATGTTGTGTGCTGCCTCTTTAAATGTAGAATTGATCTCTCTGGACTGGATCCTTGTTTTTCAGTGTCTACTGTTTTTACTTTAAACTTCTATTGGCTCTGTTTTATTGAACATAGAGTCAGCGCGTCCATGTGAGAATCATTATATCCATTTTACTGTCATTTCAAGCTCGCAGTCATTGATTTCTAAGCCTGTGTGATCTCAATGCCAGAGGATGTACGTCAAACTATGGTTGATATGCTGCGATTTCATTCTGCCACAATAAGGGTTTGTGATATAGTGTGCCACTCTCTACAAGGCAGTATATCTCCGGGTTGGCTGACATCCCGCTACTGTTGCCCTAAGGCAATGAATCAGCGCTGTTGCCCAGTAGTTTTGTGGTGAAGGGTGATACTGAATTAGTTGAAAACACAGTTTGACGGAGAAGTCTTCTGTGACATACAAGAACTTTTCATGGCTGTTTTTTTCTCTCATTTAATTGGAATGTTTTCCTATATCAAAAGTACATGTTGGAAATTGCCTCTATGGAGTACTTCAGTGCCATGCCCTCAGTAACATGAGAAAGGACATTTTTGTTTGTCACATTTCAAGTGCCTCTGACTGCCGTCTCTAGTAGGTTGTTAAAATACTCTCCCTGTTCCTGGAAAAAAAAGTCAAATTTTGTGCTCAGGTAAACAAGTGGTTTTAAACAAGTAATTACTAAATCCATCATTGCTTTCTAGCCAATAAACTTTAAGTCTACATCTACTGATGTTACATTTCTTATATCCACCCTGCAAAGGTCAGTTTACTTAAAAATCCACATATCATATCTGCTGTTTACCCTATTGGGTAGCCAAATTAGGTGAATCAGAAAGCAGAAAGGCATGGTGGCAATTACTCTGTGAGACTCGCATCCATTTATAGAGTGCACAAAGCTTTGTAAGCACTGAACAAATCCTTGCAAGTCGTGAACAAATTCCTTATGAGCAAGAGAAGACCTCTGTCTTACTAGGCTATAAATGATTTGCAACTGGTGCATAATGTAAACAATTTGCTGTTACTTGAGCGTAGAATGCAGCAAAACCAATTGCAGCTTACCAAAGATGATTCAAACTAAACTTTTGATCTTTTAGAAATTTTTGGATATGGATATCCTTGTGTAAGAGGATTCACACTGAGATGAGCTTAGAGTAATTGTCTTATCCTGTCACTTCTGTGGTATAAACATTTTTTTGCATACGTGGTGAAAACTTTACCAAGTACAACATAAGCCTGACAGTGAAAAGGAGTGGAGAAAGAAAACCAAAAGAGCACAATCCACTCCCTCTGTTCAAAGGCTGTACTCCCAGCTACCTGTCCAGCACCCATCAATTCATAGATTGGCCCTTGAAATCAAATATGGCTCAGGCGGGACGCTTTGTCCAAGGGCTTGAGAGGGTTGGCCCCTGGGGTGGGTTGGTACCTATTATACCAGTGCCCCAAGGCATTGAGGAGCACACAACTCCCCCTGCACCCCCACCCAGAGGATCAGATGACCCTCCAACCTTTGAAATTGTGGATGTGATCAAACATTCCGCCATTGCTAAAGACACATTTCCCCTGAGTGAAACACAGGCCTGCTACTGAAATTGATGGGTTTGGTCTTTTTAGAGGGAATTTTTCAGTCCCATCCTGTTGGGGCTAAAGATAGGCTTGGGATAAATTCACAGTTTGAGTTATTTTGAGATAAGTCTATTTGAAATGTGTTTATAGACAACAAAATATCTAGAAGTATATACGTATATGTATTTACAAAAGTCCCCTTGACACAGAGAAATGGCGCACAGTGTCATTCAGACTTTAGTGACAAACTGGAACTAATGTCATTAATATTTAAACCTGCACTATGTAACTTTATGTAGTGTAATCGTTGGCGGCCCCGAGTGGCAGCAAGAGGTAACTGTTTGTATTTTTGGAGGCTCTAGCTCGCTCACTGCTGTTTCAGGACTGTGTGGAGTTCAGTTTGTAAGTTTCAATTTGTAAAAAATTTCCCACCTACCTTCCCGACTCTAAAACTTAATTTGGGTGAATGGAGCAATGCTACAGCAGCTCAATGAAGGGGGAGGGACCTGTCTTCTCTGTCGCAACCCCCCAGAGAATTTTTACAGAAAGAATTTACATAATGCAGCTTGTTTGCTTTTTGCAATGTAAAACTTGCATCTATTGCATCTATTGCTAGGCTAGCTAGCTCACCTTCCAAGTGCATACTAGCCTATAGCTATCTAGGTAACATTAAGCTAGTTAGCTAGCCTGTTGACCTTCTAAGATCATGAATGCTATGGTCATGAATGAATGAATGAAAGAAGTCATTGCCATTTATATTGTTTATTTATTTGTTGACTAGAGTTTCTTCTGTGGTTCTTTGGCTCCGCCTATTGATGTTTAACTCAACCAATAAGATTGGCTCTGCCTCCGAGAAACGTTTGTATAACATAAACTCCAATCGGCTTGCTGTACAGTGTTTGTGTCTTTTGAGAGGTTTCACCCATGATGAGAAAACTGCAGGTTGAGAAGCAGAGGCTTTCTGTTGAGCAGCACAGGGAGAGGAGGGTGATTTATGTTTTCTCAGGAGACCTGTCCATCTTTCTCTGTCTCTCTCTCTTCCTCTCGTTGTAGACCCCTTGTTTGTGGTTCTGTTCCTGCCATTGGTAGACAGGAGTGGAGAATTCCTGCTAGATTAGTCCTGTTTTCCCCCAGAATCCACTGGAGGTTACAAGGATCTGTGGTCCATGCACTGGGACACACATCTCTGAGCCTAAACATCAGGTGTTTTGCTTTCTCTCTGTCTCTCTGTGTCCGCCTGTCTCTCTCCCTCTCTCTCTCTCTCTCTCTCTCTCTCTCTCTCTCTCTCTCTCCTCCCTCTCTACATTTTGCATTTTGCATTTGCATTTTTTTCAAAATCACCCATGCCTTGATTACCCCAATGTTTAGCGTGAAAACTAACTTTTAGCATGAAAACTAACACCCAGGTTGTCTAACAAATATTTCACAATCTGGACACCAGATGTCTCCAGTATATATGAACAGAATTCCCTATCTGGCAGAATTTAAACACTGTCTGAAATATTATGTGTTCTCACAAAGTTGTTGTAGATGATTTATGGATTATTCTTTGCCGTGGTGCATTGTACAGTATGGAATTCTGATTTTTATGGCATTCCAGTGGTCCCAGTTGTAAAAGTATACGTATATATGTTTGTGTGTGTGTGGGTGTGTGGCAGGGACACAGGATATACAGTATATTCTGCTGTGACAGTAACATAAATAACTTTAGAAACACAAGTGCTCCTGCTTATACTGATTGGATGTATTGCATGACAGTGTTTGCTGTCAGCCTATTTCCTTCATGGATGATTTACCCTGGAAGAGTAAATGTCGACCCCTGTATACCACCCTTAACTTCACCGTTAACTTAAATTGCTACATGTGTCCTTGGTGCAAGGCCCTAGTTCTGAAGTTATAGTGTGCATGTAATTTGCAGTTTAAAGAACCTTAATCCACACTCAGGTAGTTGGATCAGTCTCCAGTGTGAGAGGATGAATATATAACATTACTAAGCTTTAGCTGTCATCTTCAATAAATCCAGTTGGTCTCTGTTTCAGTTCAGCAGCATTGCTATTGAATGCCCTAAGAATTGAAACAAGATGGCTTAAAGTCTCCACAGTCTGTCAAGATGTTTGAGGGGTCTTAAATTAAAATCTATTTGCTGCCCTCATGTGGTTGCATGGTGAAATGTATTGACATTTATGGAACTCTAAAGATATCCAGTTAGTAAAGCATCTGTCTTAATCAGAAATTGATTTCTGTACTGCAAAATATGGCGTTATATCGTACTATTATATATACCCAATACATATTTTGTAGTAGTAATGTTGATTCATTATACTACAAAATGTAGTAAAAAAGTAATATCGCTGTTGATGGAAAGAAATGTCATTTGAAAGTCAATTAGATTCCTTACCATGTGTACAATATCACAAAACATTTGTAATACATCTAATAGATGGAAATATTAATACTTTTTATTTTCACATTTGCCTCTTTCCTGTGCGCCCTGCCAGTAGATGTATAGCATAACACATCCTGTTTTGATGCCTACATTATATCCTCAAAGGAGAAGCATTGGGGCAGGTATGCCTGTCCGACGGCTCATTAGAACAAAGAGCAAATGAATCCTCCCAGGATCTTTCCACTATGAGATGCCAACAACAACAGATGCACATACCGGCTTCTGGAAAACTCCAAATAATCAGTTAATTAAGCTTCGTTTGTGAAAGAGGGTTTGCCCTAGATCATCCTGATATCGTGAGGACCCGTGAATGTAGACAGAAATGTCAGCTGCAGCATGGCATACAGCATAAAGCCCCAAGGCATGACTGACTTCATCTGTCTGACAGTAAAAGGCTGGTATGCATTATGTTCTGACTGGATCTAGACAAGGTATAAGATTGTAATATACAGTGACTGGTTGTTCAATAATAGACAAAAGCTTCACAGCATTTAGAATGCTTTATGCATGCTCCTCCATACGGTACGCCTGCATAATAATGATGACTATATATAGACAGCACCATACCTTTCATGTTGTGCACAGCCGTAGTACAGCCTTATGTAGTGTAAGATGTAGTATGTAGGATGTAGTGAGCCGAAACATTGAAGGACCACAGTATTCTGTCAGCTCGCTGTGTAATTGTATCAGTGGTGTGCCCCTGTTTTTCTCTAATCACAATTAATTTACAGTGATCTACATTAGTCAGTATGTATGGCTTCATTCCAAAAGGAAAATATATGACTTCAAATTCCCCTCTCACTGGCTCAAAAATATTAGTTCCTAGTAGGCAAAGATTACCACAAACACAAACCATCAAGGGGAGGAGGAGGAGCCTGCTTTTCACTGCCTGGTCTGCGCACACACACACACACACACACACACACACACACACACACACACACACACACATGCACACACCAACAACAATAACACATTTGCTTGTTTAGTGTGCTTTCCCCCCTCAGCTCCTAATGGAACCATGTAGGTACCTCATACCAGCACAACTCTAATCCTCTGTGAGCTTATCATAGATCACCTGAAGCCAGGAGCCCAGGAGCAGAGTAGGACGGGCCTCCCCGTGATGGGTCAGAATATTTATATCTACGTCCCATCTGTGCACAGATTGTTCTCCTTTTCATAAATCATTGAGCTAAGGCAATTGCACAGGCAAGATGGAATGAGACGTCCCCTTGCTGTGGTAGGTGCAGCCACTGTGTCCAATGTCTCTTATTTGTTTGCTTAGTGAATGAGCTGAGGGAAAAATTTGAGTGGTATCAAACATGACACATTTAATGGTGAAGCGGATAGTTTTGAATAAATGTGTCAGTATCTGCAGTCTTCATTATGTGCATGTGTAAGTGTATGCATGTGTTTTGCAAGCTCTGTTTCTTCCAGTAAATGAGCCATGCACGCCTCGTGTTTTATCACATTTGCACAATATGTTCTCGCAAAGATAACTCATAACAGTGTAAAAGGCCTTGGAAAATCTTGTGTGTGTGTGTGTGTGTCTGAGTACGTGTGCATTTTTCACTGCTGTTGTGGAAAAGTCTTGTAACTCTGTTTGTGATGTTGTTCATGGTTTTACTTGAACAAAGTAGAAGCTATACTAGCCTAAACATTAACAAAACATCTTTCTTAATCAGAAATGGATTTCTGTAATAGCTAATGTTACATTGCCCTGACACACATACTGTAGACATCAGGGGTTTTGGTCTCAGAGGATGTTCATCTGTAAAGACAGTCACTGCCTGGCCAGAGGGGGCAGTCTCCGAACTCCAGGATTGTTCTGAAAGCACTGACAGGAACATGTTTGCTTGAGAGGCTACTCAGGGCTCTCATACCGACATTGAGGAATACGGTGTTATCCTACATAAACCACTCTGTAGAGACTGTCACATCCCAAAAATCCATAGGCACGTTCCCCAACTAGAAATCCTGGATGGCCAGTGAGTTTCTCCAGCTGCTGAAATTACATGACGAATTTGGTGACGCCGTGGTTTACAGCATAGCCAGAACCAACCTGAACAAGGGCATCAAAGCTACCAAACGCAACTACATCCTGCAGATAGAGGGCGATTTTCTCAACAACACTGACCATCACTGACTTCAAGAGCAAGAACAACTGTCTCCCGGCCAGCAACGCCTCCCTCCCAGATGAGATTAATAACTTCTATGCTTACTTTGACAGGGACGAGGAGCCAGCCACCAAAGCCCTGTCACCACCAGACGACCAGGTGCTCACTCTATCCATGTGCCAGCCCGGATGGCATACTAGGACGAGTAATCAGAACATGTGCCGACCAGTTGGCACTGACATCTTTACGCTGTCACTGGCCCTGACGACGGCATGCTTCAAGACAACAACCCTCGTTCCTGTTCCAAAACAATCTTCAGTGACATGTCTGAATGACTACGGCCCCATTGCACTCACACCATTGTATTGAAGTGCTTTGAGAGACTGGTCCTGGCCCACATTAAGGACAGTGTCCCCACCACACTGGAATGGGAACCCCACAAGGTTGTGTGTTGAGCCCCCTCCTCTACTCCCTCTTCACCCACAACTGTGTGCCTCTCCATGAATCCAACACCATCATCAGGTTTGCGGACAATACCACGGTGGTGGGCCGGATCTCAAACGCCGATGAGACGGCCTACAGGGAGGAGGTCCAACACCTGGCAACATGGTGCTCCACTAACAACCTCACCTTCAATGTAAAGAAGACCAAGGAGCTGATTGTGGACTTCAGTAAGTGTAAAAGCTGCAGACACTTCCCCATCTACATCAATGGGGCCGAAGTGGAGCGTGTCTCCAGCTTCAAGTTTGTGGGTGTCCAAGGCTCAACAACGCCTCTACTTCCTGAGGAGGCTGAAGAAGGCCCATCTGTGTCCTATTGCTGCACCACTAAACGCATCCTGACCAACTCAGCGTGGTACGGCAACTACACCATCTCTGACCAGGAAGCCCTGCAGCAGGTAGCTAAATCTGCCCAGCACATCACTGGCACCCAGCTTCCAGCCATAAAGGACATCTACCAAAAACGTTGTCTGTGGAGAGGGATCAAGTCATCTGTTTACATTGATCCTCTTGTCAGGACTTTGCTCATCTCCATATACTTTGCGCATTCTTTATATATTTGCACACTTTGTATTTGGTTCTGCATATCTGTATTGCATGTTATAGCTCACCTACTGCACTGTATCTTGTTTATATTGTTATATTGTATCACCTTTTATTTAGATGTATGTATGCCCCCCCCCCCCTTTGCACTGTTTTTTTGCGCCACAACACACTTTTTGTTTTACGTTTGCTCCGGCTTAGTATAATGACAATAAAGTTGAATTGAATGGAATTGAATGTTGGATGTTTCTGTCAACATGACAAATGACCTCCTTGCTTTTATTGAAATATCTATAATAATCTAATGATCCCTATAACTATGAACCCTTAGGCTGTGAAAAATGTTCCAAATCCACTCCAGATTTATTGACCCATTTCTCTTAATGGTTTGTAATTGGTCTGTTTTCTATCAAATCTGAACACTTAAATTGCAGCCAAAATCAGTACCAACTCAGAAGTGCTTCTAAATGGAGCCAATTTACAAAGATCTCCACAGGATTTATAGGTATTGTATTGCACTACAGTTTTACAGTTGTCAGTAGCAAAGTGCTGGCGGTGGAATTGATTACACTCGTCAGTTACAAAGTGATAGTATATATGCCACAGCACCACTTGACTTGTCACAGGGCCCAGATACTACACAAATAAAGCCAAAAACAATACATTTGGCTAATGTGTATGTAATTCTAGCAATCGCAGTGGGACAGAAAGAGATCCATCAGTGATTTTGCTCTGAGGATTGCCGCTGTCTCTTCAAAGGCGTAATGCCTAATGAGGACTCATGCTTTGAAGTCTGTCCTAATTCTGCTGTTTGCTTTTGTTTGGATTTTTAACAAGATGCATTGCTCAACCATTGACAGTAAAAGGAAACAGAGAGGAACATTACCTCATTGTTGGATAACCATATTTCATTGTAATGGTTCGGTAATTGTAAGCCTAAAAATTGAAGTTGTATGGTTCATGGAGCGTGGCAGCCTTCTACAGATGGTCTGCCCCTCTACCCTTTACACACTATTCAGTTTCTCAATTGTTCAGATGAATTAGTAACAATAGTGCAGATTTTCAAAATAACTGACACAAACAACAAAACTCTGTTTCAGCTTGCAGAACAGTAAATGCATGTTCAAATAGTATAATAGTTATAGTTAGTATAGTTATAGTTAATAATAGTTCAAATGCAAAAACGAAAAATATTTTTTCACATCAGTGTCACATTTACAATTGCAGCCACATCATCACAATTTAAATATCTGAATACAAAATTAAATAATTTATACTATTTTAGGCAATATTTACTCAACTCCATCTTTCCTGCCATTGGCTTTAGGTCATAAATTCTCATCAATGTCACAGCTTATATTCTCCCTAGCCAGGCACCCAGGATAAAAAAGCTTTGTGTGACGTATTCAACCTTGGCATGCCTCGGCGGTGATGTCATCACAGGCGAAGATCATTGCCTCTTACTTACTGTGTGGATCATGGTCATACATTCTCAGGCCATGCTGAAAAGAAGTCTTCAATCGTAATGAGAAACGGTGAGTAAGATGGGAGAAGCACCATAGACATTGTTTTGGAACCTGGTGGAACTGCACACTGTCCCATATGATGATGAAGTCAGCCAACTGTTGCCCCTCCAACACCTCTTCTTTCACCATAAGCCGCTCTGCAAGCCCATCCAGAAATAGTATGAAGTGTGACTGAACCACTGCATGGAAGTGGATGACTATTTTGGCCTATAGCTGCACACATTGTAACGTTCCCACCTCGTTGCCCCAGAACATCAGTTGTTGCTGTATTCATTGTTGATGTATTAATTTTTGGAGAGGTTGATGCCAGTTTCAGAAACATAAATGTATTCATGCTGGATGGCACCAGCGTCTAGCCCCATCGTCTTTCAGACAAGGAAAATAAAATGCACATATGCTGTACAGTTATAGTAGCATACATATGTTACATAAGAATGAAAACAATATGTTGTTGGGGTTTGTACAGTGGGTTTGTAGTATGTACTATGTACTATAGTGCTTAGATACAGTACAAGTAGTATATAGAAGTAGATTACAGTAATTTACTGTTTACACAAGTCCAATAATAGGCCTACACAAAATGACTTCATACCACAGTAAATATCTCAAGTTTCAAATTTCAAGTTTATTGTCACATACTAGATAACAACGCAAACATCATTACCAGTAGTGAAATTCTTGTCCTCCGGGTCAACTCAACTTAATACAATAGTTAAAAATAAGTCAAATAAGTAAAAAATAGGTAATAAATATATTGACACCGCTGTTCTTTTACTGTTGCGTTTATTCTGACTTCATTCTTCTTCAATAGTTGCCAGGCTGACACGGGTACTATTTTGAAAGACATCACTGTCTTGCAGTATTTTCTGTCTCAAATCTTTCAGGTGCATGGTGTTGTTTTCCCTGACAATATTGACAATTGCAGCCTCCTGATGGTCTGTAGATTTCAGCCATTGGCCACCATAGGACTTATGATATTCCATTACAGTGTTAATGAATGTTGCATGTCCAGCAATTGATGTACAGTAAGTAGTGTAATAAGTGCAGTGGTTTATGCTGAGAGTAGAACTTACTGTTTGTATAATTGATGCAACAGTAGACCTGCAGAGATTGTCCTTGGTTGATGACATGATCCACTATATTTCATTTGTGATATATCTTGATCGTCTTTGATGCCCCTATCTCTGAAAGCTGGTTCTTTTGTTCTCTCTGCTTTCATGTTGTTTGGCATGTGTGACTGAGCTGTTGTCTGCCTCAATGTTTGATTTCACATTGATCACCCAAGGAAAAGCTTTTGTATTTGCAAACATGCAGTCAACATACCTGCAAGTGATTTTCTCAGATTTGAAATATGTTTGAAGTATCTGTAAAGATCAGTCTGTGAAGTGTTTTGTGTATTTTGAATGTGTGAAGAAAATCAGAAATTATTAGTCAATGCATTTGCAGTTTGTAACCACATTTACCAGAAATGCATCCAAATAATCAAGAAAAAATTGAAAATATATAATATAAAATATAATAAGGCAAAAGAGCCATATCTTATTGTACTGTTTCTTACAAAAATAATTGAAAAATTGTTAAATAATGTATTATATCACTATTCTCATGCTGAAATAAATACTCAATAACAGTTTGATTGAATTTTCAGTGACTCTAATCTCTATCTCCTCTATAATACATTGTGCCTTTAGGCTAACACTGAATGAGTTTTTTCACTGTGTGCCTTGAACAGCCTCTTTGTGTAGGGGAGGGAGGTCTTTTCCCACAGATGTGCCCAGGCACTCTCATCATCTCCACTGACCTGGATTATTATCTCATTCAGGCCCTCACAGCGCTATTGGTAAATATTTCAATGCAAACTAATGACGGGGAGAGTTAAATGGTGCTGTAACACAGAGTCATGCTGCCAGGATGCTGCCACTATCATCACCAATATGTCATCATTGCTTCATTTCTGTTTACCCATGTGGGTGTGCTCAGATGGGCTTTTGTAATTGGCCAGTGTTGATAAGATTAGGACCATGCTGAATTGTATTTGAAGTTGATGTAATGGATTGCAACAGGGAAGTCTACCAACTGCTTGCACAAAAAAAGTCAGTATCCTACATTTTCTGATTGGGTCCTAAATTTGTTCCCTGTTAAAACTGTCCATCATTTCTCAAAGACTCAGCATCAGTTCAGGCAGGAGGATAAAGGCAGCCTCAGACCTGAGCTTTGTTTCAAATCAGGTTTAGCTGCTTAATAACTGATTACTGCATTAGCCGTTCTTTACAGAACATTCACACAGTCTGATGTAAGACTGTGTGAGAGAGGGAGTTCAATTCTGCCTCAAACAGCTCTAATCTGTGCAGTACAACCCTGCTAGAATATACAACAGGTCTCAGGATGCATCCGCTGTTAGCGAATGGCATAATTGGTGTTTTAATGATGTTACTGTCAGTGGTTTGATGTTGAGACTGTGAATCAGAAGTGGCAGGAACATAATAAGAATCTATTCTACCTTGGGCTGCAGACTAGCGTTTGATTGGGAAAGAATATCACGGTAACAAGACAGTGGGGCCTGAGCCAGATGATTAAGTGGGTTACGTGGATGTAATTTGTGTGCGATTTGTGCAACCATGGTGCCTACGTGTGCCTGGTGTGTGTGTGTTTGTCTGTGTATGTGTGTGTGTGTTTGTCTGTTTGCATGTGGGTTAAATGTATTTGCATATCTGCACGTGAGCATATATATATATATATATATATATTCTCACAATCTAATTTCATAGCATATTTACATTTTCCTTGCAATGGTGGGAAGGAAAGCCAAATAAGTAGGAGGTCCCTAAGCCTATCTATTTTCTCCTCCTTTTATTTTGCATATCCCTCTACTCCTATCTATGTGTGTGTGTGTGCATGTGTGTATGTCTGTGCATACATGTGGGGGTTTAGCTGCGTGCGTCTGTAGTGTGTAGCTGTCAGCAGGCTGTGAAAATGAATCTGTAAGTGTTCATTTCTCAGGCTGGAAACTGGGCAGGAAAGAAAATTCCCATTGCATCACCAAGGCACATGGATCTTCTCCCACCTACTTCACCATGGTTACCACCAGCATATAACATATATGTTGTTGTAGTAGTAGTAGTAGTAGTAGTAGTAGTGGTGTTGTTGTTGTTATTGTTATTATTCCTTATATTTATTATTATTTGGTTTTGTTTGCATGTATTATGAAGTCCCAATCTTAGCATTCCCTCAGGAGGTTGCATTCCTTCTCTTTTATCCTAAATTCAACTGGATACTTTTTGCTGTGAAGGTAGACAAGATCAGGATTAAGATTAGGATTACTTCATTTGGACAATTTAAATAAGGGAAGTAGAATTTGTCTTTGTGCAAATCCTTCCTAGATACAAATACAGACATTCTCATACCTGCCTTCTTATATGCATTTCATTGGAGAGGTCCAGATCAGAGTAGGCCATAGTGCAGTGCCTCTAGAGTAGTTTATAGTAGTACAGAATACAGTGCCTTGCTGAATAACACTTTGGCAATGTTGGCTGGCCCCATAAGCTATTAATGCTGGGGATCATCACCTCTACCTTTGGGCCAAAGTGCAACCCCACCAACATTCATAAACCCCTGAATGGATTCTATACGTTTTTTATTAGTATTCTGGTGCTGCGGCTTTGGATACTTTGCATGGGTTGGGATAGGAAGCATCTTGAGGCTTGAAGTGAATCAGTAACAGCATCAAATTGTCAGATAAATGAGAGGAGTGACTCAGAGGCTGAGGAGATTGGATTTAAATAAACATATGCCTGGTGTTGTTTACTGTGATGACCGTTTTAATTGAGTTCTTGCTCCTCTCCATCATGGTGATTCCTCATGTAGCCTGCTATACTCCCAGATGAACTGGTTCCCCATCACTCATTGTGGTCTGGCACTGAGACACATACTAGTGAGGAGTTACATTAGTCAGCCCATCTGCTCCTGACAGACTGTGATTCTCACTTCAAAGATATCCCTCACATTGCTTAAAGCAGGGAGGTGTGAGCTTGTAACTAATACGATAGTATTTCCTGGACACGTTCTCTAGGTAAAGTTGAGCATTTTAGTTTTAAAGAACAAGACTGTTTTCCTTTTCCCTCTCCAGCTGCAATGACGCTGTTTACCATGCAGATCAAATACACATAGTTAATGAATATTTCCTGTTGAATGTTTCTATGTAAAATGATAGCTGAATGCTAGTGAAGCTTAGTGTAAATACAATCAGGAAGGCTACCTCACTACTCTCTTTCATTCATAACTTGTTATCCAATCAGTTACATTTTTGAGAAGAATACACTCTTTCAGTCTTGCTGAAATCATTACTTATCATCCAATCACCCACGTCCACACATTCACACACCTTCTCTCACATCTACTCTAGGAACCAACCACAAATTGATGCGTTCTATATTTACTCCCTCAGCTGTTCCTGTATGTTGTTGTCATTTCAGCTGCTGCTGCTGTCAGTATCTGTGCAGCAACACCTCTCCCACCATAGACTATATATAGTCCCAGGGGGGTTTCTTGTCTACAGCATGTTCATGGGGACCTTCACCCGATGAATAGGTATTTCTTGGAGTCTACGCCAATGTCTTTTTATTGGTTTCAATAAATCATGTCTGAATTCGTAAACCGAGTCTCTCCTGATTGAACTGTCGTATGCTATATGTCTTGTGCTATCCAGTTGCCACTGTATGTGAGGTCCTGTTGGTATAGTGAAACTGAGTTGTCAAAGTCATCAAGACCAATACCTGTACATTATCTGTACTTGGCAATTAAAGTTACTCTGATTCTCTTTGTTATTCTGCTTCTGACTCCCGTTCTGATCCTGGCTCTGATTAAACCAAATAACAATGTCAGATATTAGTCATATAGCATTGGTGGTTCCAGCATGGGCCGAAGGGAATCTCCAAGGGCCTATATCCTTCTCCCTTTTAACCTCCCACTCCCCATTCACCTGAGGCACAATATATGGTCAAGCTCCCCAGATGAAATCAATCGAAGAGACTTTATTAGTACCCAAGCCGATACCTGTGGTCTTTCTGCTACAGCAAGCTAACTCTTCTTAAAGCTTCAGCCTAATGCCCAGGGGGGTCTTTCTGTGTAGCCCTACCAATCCATTACTGTGACAACATGCCATACAGGGGCCAGAGAGCTCATTCTCCCCAGGGATCTTTAATTCAAGAGGCTGGATCTTTTACCCAGCATACGCCTCCTCCTTGCCCCTGACCTTGAGATTTCACAGCTGAGAAGTCATTTAGAATAGCACCTTAACGTGTAATTCATCACAAGATGTTTCTGGGGCCGTAAGTCTTAATGCTTCTTTCAGATCCTGCCAACATTACTCAGGATTTCGCATCTCTACCACACTACTATACCCAGGATGCCAATTTGGAGTCACCTCGGGTTGTGAAAACCCTAATAAAAAAATAATATTTAGATGCTGTCTGTGCTAAAGGTCAGATGATGCTCTGTGCACTTTTTCAAGATATCTGTTTGTCTCAGAACTGGTAAGTATGTCTGTGTTGCCTGGGTTCTGCCTGTGTGTGTGTGTGTATTTGTGTGTGTGTGATGCATGTGAATATATAAGCATGTATTAAAGAATGCACATGCATAATTTGATATGAGTGACAGCATGTGACTAAATGCGTATGTATGTGTGTGTGTGTGTTTGTGTATGTAAGTGTTTGATGTGCAATGCAACCATTCCAATAAAGCATACGGGTTGATGAGAAGCAGAGTTTTATTCCCCAGCCGTCCTCCCTGTGTGTCACGCTTGTTTTGTGCGGCAGCTGTTCACATTTCCATGGTGGCGAGGACTGCTTACAAAACAGAATGTCAACTTTTACCCAGATCAAATTTGTCAACATTGGTTGAACTATATGCTATAGGCTTGTGCATTTTATAAAATATCGGCTGAAAGGGGAAACAACCGCCACCGTACAAATTTTACCTGCCCGATATTTGGCTGCTTCTTCAAATCGTTACTGTGGTAAGAAGAATGTTGTTGCGTTATTTATGACCTTGGCCTTAACCTTGACTTGTGATAGCTGTGGCAATGGACAATGTGAATCTGTAATGATTCTGCACTGGCAGGGATCACAGCCGATGGATGACTGATCGATAGATGCTGGTCTCTCACTCTCACTGCCTCTATTGAACTACCAGTGTGTGCCCGGGAGCTAGACTGAACAGACAGGAAAAGCCTTGCTCCTCATTACTCAAAGAGGCGTCCGAACATTGTCATTTCTGATGGAACCCTACCCTCTCTCTTCTGACACCGTCTAGAGTGGTGAAGAATGAAAATACGGATGCGATTTTCCGAGGGGATTAATATTTCAAATGTTTTTGTCCCTGAGCTGGGAAACCAGATGGACAATGTCATTTGTAACATCACTTAAAAAGTTAATAAGTCTTTTTTTTTTACTTCCCAGACTGATAAAATGCCTATCTGTAGCTAGAGTTTTGGAGGAGGCCTGTTTCAGCTTCTCTAGGCAGAAAATAGAACGAGTTAGCATGGAGAAAATGCATTGAAAGGCCTTGTGGAATAAAACTGTTAAGTATTCATGAACGCATGCAGGATTTGGCACAGGCATGTGTAGGAAAGGTCAATATGCAAGCTAATTCCTCAACTGGTGTAGACAGAGACAATAAATCACCTGCAGTGCTTCAGTGGGACCAGAACTGTTCAAATAGGGTCTTGATTTGCAGTCTGACATCTTGACAGTTTTCATGGGGGAATTCCATCGTAAAAAGGGGGGTTATTGGTGTCTATCGATCTCTCTCTCTCTCTCTCTCTCTCTCTCTCTCACTCTCTCTCTCGTTCTAATCAGGAAAGTACACCCTGAACATAGAAGACACTGTTCAATGTTCTTGATGTTGTGACGATCAATTATTATTGTCTCTGCCTCATTACTTTACCCCTCTTGTCCTTCAATGATTTACCCAAGCTCAAAAGAGCAAATCAAAACCAAATTTTCTCAGACTCCAGGATCAGATCATGAGTTGGAACACTGAATGTGTTTACAAGCATAAAGATTGCTTACAGAACGGCCTTGGGGAAATAACAGATTTGAAATTTACTTTATTTTCAGCTCAGTATATATGAATGGGATGAAAGGGAGACAGAAAAATGGAATTACGTAGAAAGGGGGAGGGCTTAATAGCAAAGGGGTATTCAATGGTGTTGGTGTAAAATGAAAGTGCCTCTAGGGTCTTTGCTTTATATCTGTCCCTTTGTTGATCCAACTTTTAAGTGACTGAAAAGCACCCTTGCATCGAACACAGAAGAGCCTGGTTCCTTTTGAGCTGATATGCACAGCGTCCTCAGTAGGAATGGGAAAATAGTCTCTGGTGTACTTGCCCCCTCACACGTTGGAACTTCTTCAACTTCACTCTTTTCACTTCACAAACCACTTGATGTTTTGTTGCCATGGAAATGAAACCCAGACAAAACCTCCCATGTTTATTAAGAAGCAATTACTGGTAGGTTGTTGATATCAACATGATTTTTCTCCTTGCGGAGCATCTTTCTGGAATGTGTAATATCAGTTTCATATGGAGGAGTGGACATGCCTGTATCCTGTGGACGTGGATTACAACTACGTTCGGGGGAAATGACTCAGGTGGAGAGCTCCATTGCAAAAACAATTTAGTTGGTGACTGAACTTAATCTAATTATGACTGTAAGATCAGACCACAGTCTAGTAACTTAACTATTTGTCTGTTCTGCCAAACAGTGCTCCATTCAGTCTTCTGAAATCAAACAGAGAAGACTAATCAAGCCTGTCTTTAACCCATCGCTCCCTTCACCAAGATTTACTGTCACTCACTGAGGTCACATCATTAATATGGGTTCAGAAAACACCTTCATGTAACATGTAACATACTTGTAACATGTAACATACTTTCATACTTTGGTCATATGTTACTATTTTTTAACCTGTACACACACACATACTTATCATGTTAATAGGTCATTTTTATTTAGTAGGACTGAAATTGTTGTTTTATACACAACATGTATGAATGCGGGTAGTGAGTGGTTCCCACATGCCCTAGAACTAATTTTGCAGAGCCAGTGCAAAAGAGGTCAATAGGTTTTTTTAGATCAGTGTCATCCTCTTTAAGAGGATTTGCTGAGTATGTTCATAGTTGAGTACTAGATGTTACCATATTCAGATAGAGGAGAGAGGCTCAGCTTTGGCAGCATGGCAGGTCAAAATTAAAGCCAAGAGAGTGACACAAAAAAGAGCACATTGTGCATTAGGCGTGAATTCCATTTGAACTCCTTATGCATGTGTTCTTAAACCAGACAGAGACAGACGTCCTTTCATGAGGCCTGTCAGTATGAATTATAAATGACATTGATGTTGCATTTTCATCATTAATCACAGCTGTAACAAAGGCTGACACTTCAGACGGTTCTTTGAGGGCATTGTATCACCACACAGGATGGCGGTGAAGCTTTTTTCTTGTCTTGAAAGGACTTGGTGGAAATGAGGTGACTGATCCCGAGGCTTCACAACGGAAAAAAAAACATCCCAAGACAGCCCCACATGGAGAAAACACACAATAACTGTGCATGTTGGGAGAGCCGGTGATTTGTCAGGAAGAGAGCATCTATTGATGTCCAAAGCGGGCTTGCTTTCAGAACCATGGAGAGCTACATTTCCTCAACAAAGAAAGAGAGAAAGAAAATGGGAAATAAGGACAGTCAATTAAGGATTAAGGATTCTGCTTCTTATAAATTTGGACAATGTCTTCCTACAGGGGCGTCAAAGCAGCAATATAATATCAATTGCCAACAAAAATGTGAACCCTTTTTATCAACTGAATTTCTGGTGTCTTTGTCAGTGTGATGGATTTTTATATGTAGGTCACCAGACTTAATTGCACAGATGCAGCTTGAAGTTCGGTCTTAAATGCTTCTCTCTGTTGTGATATTTCCGTTTTTAAGATTTGATTTCCAAATATATTTCTGTCAATTACTTGATCTTTTCTCTTAAGTCTAATGATAAAAAAAATGTAGGCATGATCAAATTTGGACTCAGGCTAAACTATGGTAAGTGCCATAACCCATACACATCCATGCTGCCAGAGCACAAGAAATAGTGTAATGTTTTTAGAAAGTATAGATGAGCTTTTCCATTCTTCCGTGCTACTGTGTGGTGTTGATAAAGGATCCATAATAATGATGTCTGAAGCTCTGGGAAAGGGTGTGGTAGAATCAAGCCAAGCTTCATCAAACAGGTGTGGATGTGTGGTGCGTGTTGTTTCAACACAATCAGGAGGTGTGAGCTCGGCGTAAGTGTCAAGTTAATTTACGATTGGGCGGATGGTGGACGTATGTCAGACATATGCGCGCCGTGGGCGGGTATAGACGTGTTTGTAAAAAAAGACGGGAGGGCAGCACTTCACTGTGGATACGCAGAGGCAGGTGATGATTAGAGGAGATGTAAGTGGCGTCGACTTCAGCTCTCCAAAGCTGTAGGCTTTGGCTGGGAGAGGCTTGGCGCACTCTGCCCCTCCATACCAAACCACCTGTATGGATGACCGGACCTTCAGCGTGAACCGGTCTCCCTCGTCCGCCACGCACAGGGGCAACGGCAAAACTGACAGGCAGGATTATGCTGGGGTGGAGAAGGGCGTCATGACAGTGGAAAACATGCTTGAGGAGTCCGCTGCGCTCTCGGTGCCTCACCTGTCGGTGGGTCGATACGAGCGCAGCGGACAGGGATGCTGTGAAAGGGTGGTTATCAACATTTCGGGCTTACGCTTCGAGACTCAGCTTAAAACTTTCAATCAGTTCCCCAACACACTGTTGGGGGATCCCAGGAAAAGGATGCGCTACTTCGACCCACTGAGGAATGAGTACTTCTTCGACAGGAACAGACCCAGCTTTGATGCCATCCTCTACTACTACCAGTCAGGGGGACGCATCCGGAGACCTGTTAACGTCCCCATTGATATTTTCTCAGAGGAGATCAGGTTTTATCAACTAGGAGAGGAGGCAATGGAGAAATTTCGTGAGGATGAAGGCTTTATAAAAGAAGAGGAACGCGTGCTGCCTAATAACGATTTTCAAAAGCAGGTTTGGCTTTTGTTTGAATATCCCGAGAGCTCCGGACCAGCCAGGGGGATAGCCATAGTCTCAGTGCTTGTTATTTTAATTTCTATTGTGATATTCTGCTTGGAGACCCTGCCAGAATTTCGGGATGAGAGAGACCAAGCCACGGTGGCACCCATAGTCAATGGAACTGCTCCCTCCGCACCCAGCCCATTCACAGACCCCTTCTTTGTGATAGAGACTCTGTGCATCATATGGTTCTCTTTCGAGTTGCTGGTCAGGTTTTTTGCTTGCCCAAGTAAAACTTCATTCTCAAAAAACATCATGAACATTATTGATATCGTGGCCATAATCCCCTACTTTATCACTTTGGGAACAGAGCTGGCTGAGAGGCAAGGCAACGGTGGCCAACAAGCTATGTCCCTCGCCATCCTAAGGGTGATAAGACTGGTGAGAGTCTTTCGCATTTTCAAGCTCTCACGACACTCCAAGGGACTTCAGATTTTAGGGCAGACCCTGAAGGCCAGCATGAGGGAGCTTGGGTTGTTGATATTTTTCCTTTTCATAGGAGTTATCCTGTTCTCCAGCGCGGTTTACTTCGCAGAGGCGGACGACCCCTCATCCAGTTTCACCAGCATCCCGGATGCGTTTTGGTGGGCAGTTGTCACCATGACCACTGTTGGATATGGAGACATGCATCCAGTGACCATTGGTGGGAAGATTGTGGGGTCTCTGTGCGCAATAGCAGGTGTATTGACCATTGCCTTACCCGTGCCCGTGATTGTGTCCAATTTCAATTACTTTTACCATAGGGAGACTGATGGAGAAGAGCACGCACAGTACTTGCATGTCAGCAGCTGTGAGCACCTTCCTCCAGAGGAGCTGAGACGGACGTGTAGCACTTCATCTCTCAGCAAGTCTGAATACATGGTGATAGAGGAGGGCATCAACAGTGCGTTCCAACAGCCCAACTTCACCAGCGAGAACAACCAAAACTGCGTGAACATCAAAAAGATTTTCACAGATGTGTAAATGAAAGCCACCTAAGCTATGAATATATATGAGGCATGAAGATAGTATAATATTAAGGTAATTATTTTTTTATGATAGCTAATCGTAATGTGTCCATATCTGTTGATGTACACTGCGGAAATGTCCATGTTAATAAGCCATTTGGTGTTAAAATCTGTTTTTTTCTTAAAAATAAGTGAAACGTTCTGCCACTGGAGTGAGGTAATTCCACTTGTTTCCAACGCAGTTTCACTCGTTTCAGAAATTTTCTAACGTTTTCAAGTGTTAATATCTTGTAACAAGGCACAAGAAGGTGTAATAAGGCAGGTCACGCTTGATTCAGTTCTTGAAACAAGTTGATTTGCATTAGGGAACAAGTGAAAGTAACTCGCCCCAATGGCAGATTTTTTTTCACTTGTTTTAAGAAAAATATTATTTTCAGAATCAATGCCTTGGGTTAAATGTTTTGTTAAACTTGTTATTTCTTGCAGTGCAGTGCCGCACGATGCCTACAACATATCGCGATGTTTGGATTCATGCGAAAGGTGTTGATGTTCAGTGATTGGGATAAACGTGTAACATATAGCCTACTATTACTCCTACCTGCCATTCTAAACAGAGATGTCTTGTGCTTTGTGAGGAGAAAAGTCGTTTCATTGTCCCGTCATGTACTACTTATGGTAATATATAGCCATGCGTCTGTTAAGGTTATATTTAATATCATAACCTGTAAAGATGTTAGACTCTTGAGTCTTGTTCAGATTATCATTCAGGTAATAAAATTCAGAGTGTTACAGAGCTTCAAAGCTACAAAGCTTCACAAGTTATAAGCCGAGCTTTTCGCAAGATCGTATTTTTATTCAGAACTGCCTATAGCCTATACCAAATAAAAACAGAAAATGAAGCTATCCCGAGTCAGAAAATGTCACTACAGCCGTATATTAGATGTCCAATACCCAGCAAATAGATAGATTTCGTCCAAAGTTTGATATGTGTGAAAAATGAAAACATGACCAAAGTCACGATATTGAATCAAGACAATGAAAACAAAACGTTGTATGTGGATGAAAGGACAGAGAACGTGCTGCACGCTCCGCCTCTTGGTTATTGAACCCGCCTTGTGATGCAGTCTCCATGACGACGATGGTTTCCTGGGTAACCCCCTCTAATGTTACCATGGCACCGTTTTGCATTTTCACATAGACTTTCCAGCTGTGGTTCATCGTCACCATTTTGCCCTTGGGGAACAGGGGTCAACACCATGTGTGTCATTAAGATAGTGTGATGCTATGGCCTTGTAAAACTATAATTTACAAGTGTGTTCAATTTAATTAATTATTGGTTTCTTTAACGGTGATACAGTACCTATAAATCCTTAACAATCAATTAAACCTATTTGACCACTGGGTCAGTTGAACAGCCTATAGCCTTAAGCGTTGGCACATTGAAGAGTAGAAAAGCCGCAACCCAGTGAGCCTGGCCTTTGTTTTCTTTCATCAAAACACCTCAGCTGCTTCTTTTTTTCAGACGTGTCCTCCATTCTCTGAGTTGGCATGCCAACTAGGGCTGACATCAAGCTACCTTTTATCCCCTGTAGCTTACACTTGTGCTTTTAGTACAGTGGCTGAGAACTCAAGTGACAGTTGAAGCAAACAGGAAAACTGAAATTAATCAAATGAAACAATCCTCACTAATTACAAGGCTGTATTTGTCCTTCATATCAACATGTTGGTTTCCAGTATTTGTGATAAAGTTGACAAACAAGCATATAAACAGCACTAGATGCCTAATTATTCAGGTCCATGATTGCCATGCCATTATTCTCCTTATTTCCTGCAAAAAAATTGTAAGAATGTTATATAAATCATATAATTTATATAATATATAATATAATAATATAATGTATAGGCTAATATATTTACTTTTATTTTATTTTATTTACTTTTATTTTATTTTATTTTGGTTCAGGAGTGCTTTTCAGCCTGCAGTTTCCCATAGGTCTGATCACCATTTCAATATTATTGTGAACATCCACATTTAAAAGTAGATCTATCATTTATTTGGCTCTGGTGATTAGTGTGAGATCATAAATTGCCACAAAATTCAAAGAAAAGACACTTCTCACGTTGATTATTTCTGTGTACTACTTGGTGTATTATTAAACAATTAAAATGACATTTGTAATGCTCCTGAGATGTAAACTTATTCATGCTTGATTTCATACTGAGCTGAGTGTGATTGTGTTATTACAGCTCAGTACTGCCCTCAAGTGAAACAACTCAGTTATTACTATAGGTTAGGAACCACACATAACATTGAGGGCGTGGACATACAATATTTCAACCTATGTTTTATACATTTGAAGGGATGAAGAAGGAATATATGACAATACAATACAATACAACAATACAATAATACAATTTAATACATCAAGTGTCCTCTGCCTTGACTAGTTAGCCTAGTGCTGTAATAGCACTCCAGCAAAGTATCCTCCCTTTTTCTCTCTTTCTTCAGGAGGGGCATGGATTGAAAATAGATCTAGAGACTATAACACACATATTTTTGTTCTAGAAGTTGCCAAATGACTGTCTGGGATGTATCACGTAAGCCAGGAAACCACCTTGAATTCCACCCAGAGGCTTTCGTCTAACCCATAATTCTTAAGTTACCCACTGGACATTGAGAATTACACTTTCTGTGCCAGAGTGCACAAACTGTCCTTACTTACACTTTGCAGCGACTTTGAGGAACAGAAATGGCCATATAATTTGTTCTGCATCATACTAGGTTTATACAAATTCACATAAACGCTTATGTAGTCTCTTCTGTCAGGCAACATTTAAGCAACACAAACACACACACACACACACACACACACACACACACACACACACACACACACACACACACACACACACCTGTGTATTAAAAAAGAGATCACTGTTAAAGTACATGTCAAATAAAATCATACTGTTCTGTAAAAATCAAAAAAAAAGAATAACATTGAATGTTATCTTTTACCCCACCACTTCATGTCACTGAAGGAGCACGTGCACACACACACACACGCACACGCACACACATGCACACATCTAAGTGTGTAAAAGTTAGAACATTTGAAGAAGAACAGAAGAATGACTGAAGCTAGCATTATGAGTGTACAATGTTTCGTAATGTGAAGCAATTTGGCATTGAGAATCACAGTTTTACATAAGCCTGTCTCAGAGGAGAAGTCCCTAGCTGAGTCTTCTGTTTTAGAGACTGTGCTGTGCAGACCTCAGTCCTACAAGCCAGTTAACACCCAGCCCGCGGCTCCAGGTGCTACTGCATCAGAACTGCTGAGTGGCTTTGTTCCCTCTGTCCCTCTCCTACTTGAAATAAAGTCATTCTTCATTGTATTTTTAACTGAGGTGAAATGAAAACGTCTCCACAAGTTACCCTATGCCATTAATCATCTCCTTCAGTGCTCAACAGGCCTGCCGGTATGGGACACCTGCAGTTCAGCTGGAGTATCTTGCTCTTGTTAGTGAAGAGGTAAGGACCACAGTGGAAGTACACTTGCTTGACTCAGTGTTAACCTTGAGGGATTTTGAGGACTAATGTGTGTCATTATTTTTCTGTGTTTACAGAGCATATACCAACTCTGGAAGCTTATCAAGATCATTAACCAAGAATTAATTCCATAGTTAAGTCAATATTCACACGATAGTTGGGAGGGAAAGCATGTTTTTCCTATACATTTTCTCAATAAGTAATACTTCAGATATCTTTTCTCTCACCCATGGGACCACTCGTTCCACTTGTCCCCATGTTGCGTAATACTTGACATGTTTTGTGACTTGTGCATGTTACTGTACATGTAAAGCACATCCAGCACAGAGCCTGTGCTTAGTGTCAACCACTGTGTGCACGTTTACTAGCTCCTGCATGTGTGAGGGATTGCATGTTTGGAATGGTGACTAGGTCTCTCTCTCTCTCTCTCTCTCTCTCTCTCTCTCTCTCTCTCTCTCTCTCTCTCTCTCTCTCTCTGTCTTTCTCTCCCTGTGTATGTGTGAGTGCACGCATGTGTGTGTTTGTGCGTGTTTGAGTGTATGTGAATGAGCATGCTTGAGTGCGCCACAGCTTTAAGACGGCCACAGCCGGTATGCCTGAATGCACTTTACTGGGTATTTGAACACAGAGAGTACTGGAGAGGACGCACTCACACACATACACACATACACACATACACACGCATACACATACATACATACACCGACACACACAAAGACAGACAAACACACATAGCACCACAGCTGGTCTTCTCTGTGCCATGACACTGGCTCCAGGCAGAAGTGTGCATGCAAGTGCAGGATCATGCTCAGCAGGGGGTTAGAGGAGACCCCGGGCTTCCCCTCTCCTCTGTTATCTTCCTCTGTTCCCGTCATGCCAACATTCACCACATGAGAGGAATGATGCCTCGCAGCAGCATGATACCCAGCACGTGCCCGCGAGGAGAGGTGCCGCTCGTCATCCTTGAACTTTACCAGTGGATGTTGATGATAAATTTGCGAAAAGGGAACGCAGTAGCTACATCCGAAGGAATTATTTTCAGCATGGCACATTTTTTACCCCCACTGATGATATTTTTATGTGGTTTTTGCCCTAAATATGTATCTCAGCAATGCCAAAAATAGAAACCATGAGACATATTGCTATTATTTCTCTGGGTGCCATTAATCCATCGGCTCTTTGGAGTACATGTAATGGCACTCTGGGGGCTATTCATAAGGTTCACTCTTCTGGATCAACACTCGGTGTTCATTGCTTTCAATGAGATAAAGGAAAGCCCGCAAAGCATGTCGGAGAAAGCATATACCCTTCCCCCAGTGGGGAGAAATACTAGTCAGCCATGGAAAGACTGTAAGAGCTTCATGTAGGCAACTGTAGTATATGCTGTAAAACATGTCCTAGCTGTGGAAGTGACATAAAACAAGGACATTATATTCTGTAAAACATTTTACAACCCACTTTCTGTTACAGCTAATTCATATCTCACTAATGCAGTTGACTCTGCAGGGAAATGAAAAGTGCCTTGTCATTATGCTGTGACTTTACCTGAAATATCCCAGCGGCACCAGAGACGCTGTAGGCATGATGTCACCACCCAGCCCCCTCCCACTGCTCGCTCAACTGTCCCCAGAGATGGTCGCCGTAGCAACAGAATGAGGCTGAGCAAAAGAGTTGTCCAACGACAGTAACAATACTGACTTTGGACACATTCAATTACTTGTCATACACTGTTGCTTTAGATTTAGGCACTTTCCAGGAGTCTATATGTGTTGCACTTGGCAAGATTAAAAGTACTAGGGGATGAGTCAGCTGGATTCATTCACAAGAAGAGATACTTTGTGGTTAAGAGGACACAACCCAAGAAACTATGTTACTTTGACTATTCCTCCAGATGTCCAGTGGATCAGGCTGCTGAATAAGACTGAACCAAATATTATGGTGCCCAGAGCCACCACCAAACAGAACCCCTAGTTTAACCAAAATGTCCCATGTGGTAGATCCCACAAATCCCACAAGTCCCACGTTATGCATCTGCTACTGCAGCAGGCATGGCAGCCTATTTTTTTTTTAATCAAATGTTGTGAAGTAGACTTGAACATGCATATTGCAATAGAAAACTCATGCCTTGGCTTTGCTGAACTACTTCTGCAGGGGTGGAGCAATGCGCCACAATAATTCACTGTTGCATGCAATGCACAAAGTAAAAAGCGGGCTCTCTGTGATGGTTACTTCTGTACACCCACACAGAGCTATACAATGTTATACAGACATCCTAGCACAGCATACGGGTTTCCCTCCAACATTTACACTGACTCACCCACTGACTGACTCATAGTCATTCCCTTCAGGGTTCCTTACTGAATAGGAAGTAGCCTTGATTTTTTTTTCCATTTTGTGATTGTCAGTGCGAATGGCAAGCAAAGACACTAGATTGTGAAGTGTGGATGTGTCCTTTTCAGTCAAATGTTACACGCTGGACCTTCTGACTTGTAAACAGCAGTATATATCTCAATGCAGTAACTGCTTTGCACTTTTGATTGCAAACTGTCGTCGTCGCAAAATATATCCGTACAGGCAGTGAATAAAATTCTACCTGGCTATAAACCTGGATGTAGATTATAAGCTAGGTAAATCAAAGTGTGTGTGGCTTTCTGTGGTGTTATGTGAGGCTATCTGGCCAACTGAGTTGCAGCTTGGCAGTGTGCTGCAGTGGCCCAGTGTCCTTGTGCCTCTCCCGGTGTCTGGCTCTTTTCCAGTGTCTGCCCCCATCCCACTGGGCCTCGATCTGACGAGCACGACTCTCTCTCCTTTCCCTCCCTTCTCTTTTCACTCTCCATACCTCCTTCTCATCCCTCCATTCCTCCTCTCCATCCCTTTCCTTTTTCCTCCCTCTTTCGACCCTGTCACAGATGCACTGTTAGAGAAGGACACAGGGAGCTGCATTGGAGTATATCTCTTTACCTCAGCCTCTCCTTTTGCTTACTGCCTCCACTTTCCAAGCACGTCCCCCAGTTGTAACCTATTTGTGCCCCCTTTGCAGGGCACCTCTTGTAATCGTTTCTCTCCCCAGCACAATGATGGTAGAATGACTCACCTCCCTCCCACAGGGTTAAATAGATTGGGTCTCAATGAAGATGCATTGGAGAAAAATAACTGTTCAGCAGCATGGTTGTGGGACTGGTAGATACCCATGAGGAGTGAATAAACATAATAGAAAATAAAAAATTGTCAGATTCTATAGGGTGAGGTCATTTTAGCATAAGACACAGTGAAGATTTTGTGAGAAATAATTCACTAACGAGAAAATTATTCACAGGAGGGTATTGCGTCATCATATCTAGAAGCAGAAAATCTGTCTATGCAGCAAAAAAATCCAAGGTTGAGCATGACACGCAGAGCTCATCTGTGCCATCTTAGTGCATTATGTTAACCAATGAGCTGGTAATAGACAAAACAGAGTAGTTAAACTGTGTGTGTGTGTGTGTGTGTGTGCATGTGTGTGCGTACGACATATTCAAGGAGGCTTTAAACTTGCAGTTGGTGCAATGCAGTATCAAGAACACAATACTCCCTATAGATCTCCAATGTCCACACAAAGACTGTGCTCCAGGAACCAGGATGAAAGGATGAACAATTGCCACTGATAAACACAGGTCACCTGGGAACATGATGTAGAGCTTATTCTGTAGTGATGCTACCG
The DNA here is from genome assembly GCA_900660455.1 of Gephyroberyx darwinii. Lineage (NCBI taxonomy): Eukaryota > Metazoa > Chordata > Actinopteri > Trachichthyiformes > Trachichthyidae > Gephyroberyx > Gephyroberyx darwinii. Next base: position 26,873 of record CABFOQ010003556.1, on the reverse strand, counting down.
GTCACTTTTCACACCTGTTAGCATTACAATTCTAGACAGCAGAGACAGTTCAATGTGTTCTCATGCAGCATTTGTATGAAATCTTATAAAAACGTTATGCCTTCTTGATTTATACTATACCTAGACCTTGACCTGCATTATAGCTACCTATGCATGACCAGTCACATAACCTATCACTATGCTAAAACAACTTAGGTTAAGGTTAGGGTTAGGTTTAGTCAACTAAAACAATTGTCATTTTGTCATGGTTAAATAAGAAAAACATTTGCTGAAAATGAATGATATTTGATGAGATCAGGCTGAAATGTTGGCTAACATCATAACAGGCTATCAAAACAAAATATATGTCTTAATTTGGGTAACTGATGATCTACAAATACGTGGCTTGGATGGAAATTCATGATTGAGGAGGAGCGTGCACCCAGGTCGGGTAGCTTAGCTCTGCCTCTATGTCCATCTGTTGAATTTAAACTTGACTGTTCTGCAGCCGTGGCGTCCCATCATGTGCCACCGAGGTCCAACAGTATGCACCTTTTAATTCCAAACCACACACCAGCTGATGTCACTAATTTGTGAAACCCCCTCTCTGGTTGAAATTGTGTTAATTGTTGAAATTATTATATTGTTGAAAAAATAAAGCACTGTCGCTGGTGTAGTGTTTGGTTGGAATAAAAACCTGCATGCCCTTCATGGCACATGATGTTCATGATTGTTCTTATCCCCAAAATGTATAAAAGAGCAGCTGAACAGATTAAATCACAAGCAACTCAAGAATTGGCCTGCCATGAGGCTCAAGGCTCAATAATAATGACCCTTCATTTACTCAGCCATCAAGTTCATGTTCTCTTCCCTGCTCTCTGCCTGAATGACATCTGATGGGGATGGGGGTGTATCCTGAATCAATACCTCTTGGAAACAAATTCATTGTTGACACCCTCGTCTCCATCTTACACAACCACACATCCCCGCATATCCATATGATTAAAACACACAGAGCATTTAGAGTGCTAGGACCCTTCACTTTCAATTAGAGCAAGCCGGCTAATGCAATACGAACTGAGATGAGAGACTGCATTAACAGTCTTTGTTATGGGCCCCTGGCTCATAAATAATGGCTATGCTGTCATGAGGAACCTAGGAAAGCCATTAAGAGACAGTGAGTGGTGTGCGCATGTGTGGCAGCAGGCAGGCAGGCAAACAGAAGGGAAGAGGCTGGGAGCCCTTGATGGTCCTGGGGCTGCCAGTGGTAACCTTGGCAAAGCCTCACACAAATCAACCTGCAGGCCTCCCCCATCCCCCATCCCCCCATTTCTTCCTCTTTCACTTCCTCCCCTCCCACTCCAAGGGATTCCCTCTGACCTTTGACTCATCTGTAAGGTTCTTGCTGGTCATGGTGCATGGGGCATGGTGCACGGGGAAGGAATTATTATTGATCAGAGTTTGATCCTCATTCTGAACAGCAGAACACAGGGATAGTAGTTGCTCTATTTTAGCCACAGTTATATCTATTATTAATGAGGCTTGTTGCCAGGAAGGTTACAAATTGGAGATCTGAGCTGAAACAAAATCCAAGAAGGGTTTCAAAAAAGGGAGAGTTACAAGGCAGAAAGTGGATGCATTATCACTGCTGCTGCTGCTGTTCTACCAGTAATTTTCTCTGTCAACATTACAGCTCACAAATCCATCTGAGTGAGAAAGATGTCTCATCAAGCATACATGTAGTTCAGATAGGTTGTAACTGTGTTGAACAAGGCTTCTGAACTGAATGTCTGAACGTAGTGAAATATTTCAAAAGAATAGTCTATCTTATGTTTCCACAGTAGTGTCATCACCACCTGTCTCCTTCAAAAATGCACTCATGTTGACTGCTAAGACTCATGATAGTGTCATCTTGTCCAAAAATGTAAAATTCTAAACAAAATAGGCGGCAATAAAATACCATTATTGCTGAGAAAATAAATACTTTAAAAAAAATTATGATGGAGATGCAGTTTGAAACAGTGATGCTGCTAAACCACTATTTTGAGTTGTATGTTGAAGATGTGTACCCCTTTAAATTGCCCACACTGCAGTTAAGGTAAGGAGCGGTACAGTGCGGATAGCGAGCGCGTGTTTTCGCCCTTGCCTTCTCCATCACCAGCCAGCACGCCTCTTTGTATGCATAGCAATGCCCGACTGCAGGTTTGACTACGCTTTATACACCAGCCCGGTGCCTACTGGTGATTATAGAAATATTACACCCCGTCTCACCTCTGCTGAACTGAGACCAAGACCACTACGGGCCACTTGTTTCGGGACTCTGTCACTGTGAAATTGCATAATGTAGCCCACTACGTCGGGTGATTCTTTCATGCATGTCGTTTCAAGTCAGTGTCTGAAGATGCTGTTCTCTTCACTATGTAGTGCTATTAAGAGACTGCGGGACTCGCAGAACTCAGGCTGTCTCTATCAGCTAAACGGTGGGACGCACTTGACTCTGCTTGAGCACGTCTGCACCTGAGGCATTGGACTTTCCCCCCCTATTTATTGCATTACGCTGCAGGTACACGCCTATATAAGAAATGGAAATGAAAATAATGTTGGCTGACGCATAAATAGGATTACATTTTCTGAGCGGCAGGTTAATTTCATATAATTGGAATGAAAAAGTTACCTTTGGATGACTTATCATTATTGGTGCATACACGTCTCGCACATCGTCTTCAGTTGTGATAGTTACGTAGAATATATCTAAACACCCTGACAGACAGTATGCTCATTGTCATTTATAGTCTCAGATTATCTTTTTTTTCTTTTTTCACTCTCCTCCTCCCCTCCTTGCCTTTTTTTTGCAGATGTTGTCTGTGAGCATGTGAGCACCTTATCAGGACGGTTTACCTTTGCGGTTGTCTGGAGCCAGAGCTCGACACAGTCATGGCGTGGGGAATAGTGGAGGCAGACCATTCTGCTGATCCCAGCACCTTTG
>CABFOQ010003556.1:7993-23872 GCA_900660455.1 Gephyroberyx darwinii | reverse complement strand
CCCTTTTTGTCAATCGCCATCCCACGACAACCTGCCTGGAGGAAAGGAGCCGGGGAGGGGAAAAGCGAGGACACACCCGCATATACTGTACCCGGTGTGCACGGTGAGGATGCTGCAAACAACATGAAGTGGATGTGATCAGCCAGCCCCAAATGGAAATTCTTCCTCTTTTTTTTTCTTTAAAGCCATTAGACTTGATTGTCGCAGCTGGCTATTCACCTTCCTGATATCAGCGTCCAGTAGGAACATCAACTAACACCCAGATATGAAAATGATGCCTGCAGGTATGTATGGTTTCAAGATGAAATAGCTGGCATTTACCTATCATCTTTGATTTCGATGAAATGTCTTTTTAAGTGGTAGCGTTATATAGGCTAGTTAATTTGTTGATTTGTACCCAAGTAGAAAACGTGATGACTGAACCCCCTCAATGAGCCTGCAGTTGTTTGTTAGTAATTTGTTGTTTGTTTCAAGGATGGATTATATTTTGTTAAACTGTGTTTCTACTGTGGAACTGGATATGATGCAGAAAAGTGATACAGTTTTTCTCTTGAAACCTATTTCCTTCTATGGATAAATAATTTATAGATGTTTTTGAATATTTCAGAGACAGGCACCATTTGAGACTAGTCAGACTAAAATGCTCTAACAAAACTAAACTGAAGAGATTAATATGTGGTATTTAGTGTGTATTGGCACACAAATACATCTTAGAAGGATTTCTTGCATTTGTATTTTTGCCTGCAGTGGTTTTCTGTGATATTCTAGACAGGATGCTGTCTGTATGAATTTGGTGCCTGCTGCATTGCCATATTCATGCATGGCTTCACTGCAGAAGGTGGACTGGTTCATTTCAATGGATATTGTCCATTGCAGCAGATCAGTGTCCTAATTCATGAGCTACTGTACGTTTATATGTTACTTACCTCCCAAGTTTACCTGCATTGAGCTAATTGACATGCAAGACACATTATTTATTTCCATATTAATTGTACCCAGTCAGGAGCAATAGTGTAAGCCTCAAGTTTCTCAGACCTCATTCATTTTGGATTGGATTGCCTTATCACGACGGTATGACATAACTTTACATAACTCAAGTCAAATCATATTACATTGAGGGGGGCTCTGTTGTTTCATTTTTTCTCTTCACCATGCTGAGAGAAATTACCGACAATTTAGATTAAATGGCAGCAATGAAGTATTTAATCTCAAATATGTCTGAGATACACCTGACCCTGTTGTATGTTTTGTCTGTCCTACATGCAGCCAGATCCTAGGTGACATCCTGTGGCCGTCAGGTCTTTACAGTGTTGAGCCCCCTCCCTTTCCTGGCCCCTACCTGCAGTTCTCCAGGCTGCAGGACCCAGACCCACTGAAAAGTGCAGGCCTCCTCCCCCTGCAGAATGACTGTTGCCACAGGCGACCCTTCGGACGAGGCGGCCGCACACCCGGGGCACCCCCAGGACTATGACCCGGAGGCTGACCATGAGTGCTGTGAGAGGGTGGTCATCAACATCTCGGGGCTGCGCTTCGAAACACAGCTCAAAACCCTCTCCCAGTTCCCAGAGACTTTACTGGGGGACCCCAAAAAGAGGATGCGGTACTTCGATCCACTGAGGAATGAGTACTTCTTTGACAGGAACAGACCCAGCTTTGATGCCATATTGTACTACTACCAATCAGGGGGCCGGCTAAGGAGGCCGGTCAATGTCACCCTTGACATTTTCTCAGAGGAGATCCGTTTCTATGAGCTTGGGGATGAGGCCATCGAGATGTTCAGAGAAGACGAGGGTTTTATCAAGGAGGAGGAGAGACCTCTTCCTGATAATGAGTTTCAGAGACAAGTGTGGCTGCTGTTTGAGTACCCAGAGAGCTCAGGTCCTGCTAGGATTATTGCCATAATCTCTGTCATGGTCATCCTGATATCTATAGTCAGTTTCTGCTTGGAGACCCTTCCCATTTTCCGCAATGATGATGAGGAAATGCACAAGTCTCATGCGGAAGTGTTTTCACCCGAGACCAACACCACTATTATCAGCTATACATCCACCTACTTCACCGACCCCTTCTTTATCCTGGAGACACTTTGCATTATATGGTTCTCTTTTGAATTTCTAGTGCGCTTCTTTGCCTGCCCTAGCAAAGCAGGTTTTTTTGGTAATATAATGAACATTATTGATATTGTTGCTATCATCCCCTACTTTATCACTCTTGGCACAGAGCTAGCAGAGAAACCAGAGGATGGCCAAGCGGGTCAGCAAGCCATGTCCTTAGCCATTCTCAGGGTCATCCGTTTAGTACGAGTCTTTAGAATTTTCAAGCTCTCACGTCACTCCAAGGGGCTTCAGATCCTCGGCCAGACCCTGAAAGCCAGCATGAGGGAGCTTGGTCTTCTCATTTTCTTCCTCTTCATCGGGGTCATCCTTTTCTCCAGTGCTGTCTACTTTGCTGAAGCAGATGAGCCTGATTCACAGTTCGAAAGCATCCCAGATGCGTTCTGGTGGGCTGTGGTATCCATGACAACAGTTGGCTATGGTGATATGGTCCCAACTACCATTGGTGGCAAGATTGTGGGCTCACTCTGTGCCATTGCAGGTGTGCTGACCATTGCCTTGCCTGTGCCTGTCATTGTCTCCAACTTCAATTACTTCTACCACCGTGAGACAGAAGGTGAAGAACAAGCCCAGTACCTGCAGGTCAACGTGCCCAAAGCTGACTCAGCTGAAGAACTGAAGAAGAGCAGGAGCGGCTCTACCATCAGTAAATCAGACTATATGGAGATCCAGGAGGCCGTGAACAACAGCAATGAGGACTTTCAGGAGGAGAACCTTAAGACAGCCAACTGCACACTGGCCAACACAAACTATGTCAACATCACCAAAATGCTCACAGACGTGTAGTCATCTGCTATTTTTCCCCATCACAGCGGGAAATGTGGAGCTGAGCAACTGGATGGGACAGGTGTACAGCCTCCCACCTCACATGTGCTGGAATATCAAGGCAATAGAATTCATCATTTTAGGCGATGAGAGTCAGAGAAAAAAATGACAAAGACCATATGCTCACTCCCCCCTCATCCTGTGTTCACTCCTCACACCTTGCCCTTAAAACTCCTGACAACATAAATGTCAAACAATGTGAAATTTAGATTTCTGCATGGAGTTGGCTTTGTATGTGTGGCTGTTAAAAACCAATACCTAAAAATATCCTGCTCACAACAGTAGCCAACAGTAGCTCACAAAAAGAAAAGAAAAAGGGAGAAACAGATGAAAAAAATCAAATTTTGCTTCAGAAAAAAACCAACACAAACCCTGCTTTAGTCCCCTATCCGTTGGTCCCTCATTCCCTAAGGCACACTGCTTTGCCATGCGCTTCTGAAGAGCCCTATTTGCGTGCTACATATGCTGCTTCCTGGAGCCAATGAAACAAAACTGTTTTGTGGTAAACGACTTAGAGAAAAGGATGTGTGAGAATAAAGCAAGCACACTCCAATGCTATGGCCTGTGGGTGGCTTGTGACGAGATTGGTGGTAAAGTATTCCACGTTATTTCAAGGATGAATGACAGCCATCAGCGCTAAGCTTATGGTTTGACACCTTTTTTCCCAGTAGACATCAGTATCTGATGAATGACTGAGAATGGCCTTGACTTTTCACTGCTTTGGTCTTACATGGTTTATGTACTGCAATGCAAGCTTCCCCCTTCCATTCACCCTAACTGGTCTTACTGCAGAGCTTTGAGGACAACTTGAATGTTTCTTCCTGTTTCATTTGTTTTTTTCACAATTTCACACGTACTTATTCATATAGATCGGTAGGTAATTGTGACTTAACTGATACTGTAGTTAGATAGGTACTGTAGTAAATGTAGTCAGTAGATAATTGCATGACATTCTTATCTGAAAGAGAATTTTCACTTTTCACAACTGCCATTTGCTTCAGCACACCACTGTATATTGTCTGTACACTGCCCTCTTTACAATCTCAAGTCCAACACACTTTTAAAAGAATGCCTGCAGAGAGTTGTTACAAGAAGACTAAAGCATATGTTAGAGGATTTCTTAAGGGATAACTATATGGTCAATCCTGCACTCAACAGGAGGACGCAGTGTACTTTGTCTAGAAATTCAATGTTAACTCAACATTCCATGTAGAAGTCATTGCCATTAACTGTGCCAGGTTGCTGTAGAAGTGTTGCAGTTGAGCTGCGATTTCAGGCAAATGCGTAACTCATACTCTAGTTTTTAACATGAATCCCAGTCGCAGATGTAACAGACTCGCACTGCTGTCTTTTTCACAACTTTGTCACATGATCAAGTCTTCACGATCAAAACGACAATTTTTAAAGGACTCGTGTATAGAATTATGCTTCCCCTTAACTGCCTTTATCAAGATGGGTTTACACTACTCTCTTAGTGTTGCATGACCTCAAAACATTCCTAGAAGCATGCATTTAAGCTCAAACGAGAAGCCTCTGAGACAAAAAAAAAACTACAATTAATACAATAGATATATATTTATTTCATTATATATATATATACATATATATATATACATATATACAGTACACTTATCTGAGAATTAAAAAAGCAATGTTTAACGTATAAGAGAAAGGGAGAGTCTTTACACAATACGCAGACCATTGCCATGTTTTTTTAATGAAAATTACACTTCTGAGCACTGTTCTTGTAGCCCTATTTCAGAACCTGTCCAGGCAGAGTGCCAAAGACGTACTAGCCATTATAGAAGCGGTTTCTTTACATACATTGGTACATTTTCCAGCAAACCTGACACTCATCCTGGATTTACAATTTGTGTCACTTACTCAGTTTGAAACGGCCTTCTGTGAAGTAGTTGTCAAAATAGAGGGCACTGTTAAAATTGTATCTCCCCTAACCAATTTCAGAATCTTGAACAATCACGAGGCTTACAACCACGAGGCATTTTGCCCAACCTGCTGTTTCCGAAAGGAGTTTTATTGGCCAGAAAAAAAATTCACACTGGCTATCCTTGAGAAGTCATTGAGGCCAGGTCCTGAATAGGTCAGAGAAAAGTTGGCAATGAATGTGATTCAGGGCCTCATTCCAGGCTAGTGTCCAGCAAAGATTTCACCATTCGCTCAACACTGCCAAGGTAATAGTCAAAGGCAGTACTGCCAATATGGAAAGTGATAATTAGCAACAGTGTAGCAGATATTGGCTAACCTAGGTGTCCTCTGACCTTACTCCCAGATCTCTTGCATTTCTCCATCTTTTCATAGATGTCTTAAGTAAATTAGAAAGGTGATGGATAGGAGAAGGTCTGTAGCAAGAAATGTCTAAATGAATTCTGTCATGTTTCCTTCATGGGCACATATAGTTTAATACAGGATGTACATCTTGAGTCTTAGCATTTAAATCTGCAGACTACAATCTTGAACCTGCAGTAGCAAAATATGTTACACCATTGCTGCCATTATGTGCTCAGGATGCCTCATTTGACTGCCTAAAATGAGGCTTCTGATGTTGTCTCTCTGTCCAAACCACATTTGCTCTCATGTGTCTTGAAACAATAATGGAGAATTTTAGTAAATGAACTGAAGTAATTCTATTCACTTTTTTCCCAAAAAGGGTGGACTGAGAAATGGAGGAAGTTGAAAGGGTCAGTAACTTGGGGTTAGAGCTCTACTTGTTCTTAGAGTCTGGATGGGCTTGTTAAACAATATTCCCATAATTCTTTGATGGATTTTTTTGTGTGGAGAACATAAATGTAGAGATGTTCCTTTGATAGAAATTATATTAACTGTTATGGCACCACAAACACTTGACCTCCACACTGTCCAACCAAGATCTTACTGATCATCAATTGAGAGTTCATGTGGGTTTGGTACTGTTATGTTGATGCACATGTCTGGTTGTACAGCTGCATATACGAGACAATGCACAACCACCTGCATGAAAAAAATGCTCACAGTATGACCAAGAAGGTTTCTCTATGCATGCAAGTGCAAGTGCATTGTATTTTTTTATTTTGTAATATCCTTTCTACTGACAGATTTTCATGACATACATCAGCAAAGAGCATGGTTATCTGTTATGTTTGGAATTGGGCACATCATCTCAGCCAAATTTACTGTAGCAATTCATATTGGAATACACAATGTTGTAGTTGATTATCAACAATTTCTTCTCCAAGCACAAGCACAAGTAGAGTCATTCCTATTCTGTGCTTGCAGATTTACTATGTAATATGTTTCATTCAATGAAAACAAAAAGTAAAATGAAAATATTGTGTAAAGCTTCATAGGAAGCACCACAGCCTCTAAGAAATATTAGCTGTTGAGGGACCCACCAGCAAATCCACACCATGAGAAGGGTGCCCACTGAGAAATCTATGCAGAGAATGAATATTAGCTGGTAGTTTGACAAAGAGAGGGTTTAAGTGATACAGTTTTGTGTTGTATTTGGCACCAATTACATGTTTGCCCTGAGAACTGGTAGTTCATTTCAAATGAACCTGCAGTAAAAATAATACACTTTAATATGCAAAAGTAGGATATCTGTGCTGTATGGTAAACACTCACGTGTGTTAGTTCAATGTGAATATGACCTTTCCACACTTGGGGTTTGTTTGAATTGCATTATGAGCTCTGAGAGACAAGGCCCACCTGCTCTCACAAAGAAACTCTGAAAGCTGTTTATTTCCATTTTACATTTTCAATAGAGAGGCTGTCTCATATAAGGAAACAAGTTGATCAATATGCAATCTGTATGCATGTGTGTGTTTGAGAAAGAAAGAGTTTTTTTTGTTTTGTTTGACCCAAGGGTCTGATTGTGTGCCATCCACTGAAACAATATGTACAGTTGCTCACATCACCCCAATCTTCCCCATATCATGGAGGCCTGAAAACATCTATCAACTTTGGTACAGTGGAAAATGAATTTTCTTTCTATGAAATGAAATGTGAAGGAAATAATGTACATAAAAACAATGGATTATGGAACAAAAACCATGTACTATATACCGTATGTGAAGTCCAGATTTAAAAAGTAGTATTAAACTGCACTTTACAAGACCAAAAGGACAATCTATGGACAAGAAAAAAAATGTCAAATTAAAATGCATATAATCCTTCCAAATGATCATAATGATAACAATGACAAAGTAATATCAATAATGAAGCCAATAATAATTCAATCAATAATGTGTTTATTGTGTTTATTGTGTACAATATCCTTTATCCTGATTGGTGCTCTATTGTGGTTCAAAATAATTTGTTTATTTATTTTTATTGACATCAGGTATAAGACAGATATATGACAGACAGAGACAAATGTTTATCATGATTTTTCACTCACATCGTTTTATTGTTCGGGAGGTATTTAGTCTGCGAATGATTTGAGGGCTAATTTTAGCTGATGGGTGTCTGTGCTGATGCAGAATGCCATGAATCGATCAGAGGCTTCTTTGTTGTTATTCTTAGGACATTCAGTCTTTGTAGCCATGGGCAGTGTGGAGGACATTTTCGAATGCCTCCTGGCATCTTCAGCTTCTTCCTCCTTTAAGTGCACGGTATATGCTCCCTGCAGTTTAAAGAGAGAGCAGGGTGTTCTATTAATAGCCTTTTTGTTGGAGAGAGAGATACGAGCGCAAGCAGAGGAGGAGAGGGAGGGAGGAAGGAAGGGAGAAGGAGCAGGCAGAGGAGGAGGGAGGCTATATTCTTAAAGAAATTCTTCACACTGAACTTTCTCTGACACTACAGTCCCATCATACCCTCCCCTCAATGGCTGAAAAGATGAGACATACATTCAGTTTTTTTTTTCTATGGCTGCTTTTTGTTCGGAGAAAAATGGATGAGGGGCGGTGTTTTTCAGGCCCATAAATTCTGCTAGTGCAATTTTAGAGAAACCATTGTTCGCTTCAACCAGCTATCCATCTGGGGTTGTGTCATAGTACCACTTTGACTTAGAATGGGCCTCATTTCATCCTAATTGACATGGATGGTCAATGATTGTGATCAACTGTGATGTCTACTGGTAACACATTTGTTTGGCACATAGAAATAGCTTCGGTTTTATCAGGTGCTATTTGTAGTATATTTGTGGTTTAACTACAGTTCTGAATTGAGATCGGGGGCACTTGGGCCCTCACTACTGTAGCTACATCTCTCCTGTAGTCATTAGTCTTGCTTTGATCCAGCGATGCAGTGCAGCTCTCTGCAGCTCGCTCTGCTGAAACCAGGGCAAGTAGGAAGAGGCTGACAGAGTGGTGCACCAGGGTGAGCCGAACCAGCCCGATGGCCTCCCCAAGGACACAGGCTATGGGAACACAGGCAGAGGGCAGGTGGCCACCGCAACACTGTTTTTGTTAGGGAGGAGTATGTGTGTGTGCGTGTATATATTTGTGTGTGTGTGTGTGTGTGTGTGGTTTGTCAGACATGGTACCATTCCCACAGGAGCACAGTTCAGCAATCATACAGGCATGCTTTAGGCTTACTAGCTTGTAATTAGGAGACAAGCGCTGTGGGACTTGCATTTAATCCAACAGGACCACACCCCGCTATTATGGAGATGTAACACTACACTCACTACACCGCCCCCCCCTCCCGATAATCAATCAATGGTCTTATTTCAGCCTAATTCTCTCCTTCATTTTGAATGGTAGTTTCTCTGTTTAACAGTTGGACTGTGTAAAAGTGTTTTGGGTTGAAGTGAGGATGAAAAGGATGTACAGTAAGTACTGATCACTTTTGACCGAAACTCATCCTTGGAGCCATTACTGCCCTCTAGGGGTGTTGCTGCAGAACTGACAATATCTGACTTTGAGTCCCTTTTGCTGTGTGGATAACTAAGCCATTCATATCACTATGGCAGGACTGTTTACTTTTTCAAGATTAGAATTTATTTGGAGATATTTTGGATGAATATTCACTGTCGATGCGTGTCCATTCTCTAAAACTGGTTTTTAATTAGCAATTCAAGCCAGCCTAGTGGCAACACAGGTAACAATAGCATTAGGTTGCCAAACACAATAGGACACATGTCCACCACAGCTCCCTCCAGAGTCATATGGAGGATCAATACACTCACACGGTGTAATGGCCCCATTGAGTGGGCATGAGCACAAACACGCACACACACACACACACACACACTATTTACCTCTGGGGGTGATAAATGGGTTGGGTTAAGCTCAGCCAGCCATGCATCCCATCTCACAGGGGACTGTGAACCTGTCAGACCACACAGCAGAGCCGATAGACAGATGCTCTGGGGCTCATAAGCACACACAAAACCAGGCGTCATGAGGTAATATGACAGACGAGACCGATATGGATACTCTAGAAAGTCCTCTTTTACATAATGTGGGTAGAACAAAAACAAGAGTGAGAGGTCACAGGGAAAACAGTGATTATGTACCAGGCTGCACGCTCCAATAGGCTCCACTACCAAGTGTAATTTGATGTTTGTATGGTATATATGGATTTGTGACTGGAGGTGTGGAGCGATTGCTAAGTAGTTTAAAGTAGTTTAAATCTGATTAATGTAAGTGGTTTTGGCAATCCTGACTGAATCCAAATTAAATGAGATCATATTTAATAGCTCAGAGCAGTATTAGCCTCAAGGTCACAGGGTTAGTCTGAAGAGTAGCAAGCTTGCGATGACCTGGAATACTCCGGGGCAGCTCCCAGGTATGGATGTATAAATGCATGAGACCACGTGTACCCAGTCAGTCAACCCTGGGAAAGATAACAAATGTTATTTTCAGTGAAATACATTATTTTAGACAAAACCACACATGAAATGGTATTTCATTTATCCTGTTATTAACCAGGATAGTCACAATTATATTGACATTTCTTTTTCAGTTAAGCTGTGGCAAAGAAGGCAGTAAAAACATACTACACCATAAACATAAAACATTCAGAAATAATAGCAATTTGGTGAGTACTTTTTAGAGCCCCATGGAAGCATTAATTAAGGTTGTCAGCTTTCTATTTATTGACAGACAATTCCACTGAGATGTCCTGAGAGAACCAAGACTTGCTTGAAAATGATTCTTGAAAAATCATTTTTCTCCTCATGCTCCAAACAATGCCACTATAAAGACTGACCTTGCTGTTACCTAAAACGTCTTGTACAGTAAATCAAAATCAGTTTGATAAATCTTTGATCAGGATCATTGCTTTTATCTTGATCACTTGACTATGGTGAAAACCCATCCCTGATGGATGCTGCCCACACACACATGCTGCTTGGAAGCCTTTTCCAACATGCCAACCAGGAAAAGAATGTCAGAGGCTTAAAATATCTTTTGCGAGTTAATATTTTATCAACATCTCAGTCCCAAGGCCTGCTCCCCCCTTCATATCCCACTTCCAGCTCTTGAGATTGTGCACAGAGCATGGGAAATCGCTAATTCCCCCATTGCTGCATTTTAAACCTACCAGCTTTTGTCTTCCTTTCCCTTTTGTCTTCGCTCATTTGTGTTGATTATGTTGTAAATAACTGTATGACAAAGTGCTTGTTGTCTGGTGGCAAAGAAGCATTCACAAATGCATGCCCTCTGTAGGAAATGTTGGTATTATTATGATGGCAGATAAGCAACACCATTTTTTGAGAATGACTCTATCAGAGGAGAATGAATTGGTGACAAATTGATGAAATGTGGACCTACGAATGGGATTTACAAGCTATTCAGTTTAAAATGGCAAAACAGTAATCCGCTCAGCAGCATAAGGAAGGCAGCATCTCCATTTGTGGAGAATGTGCGACACTGTTGTGAAAGTGTGCTGTTAATGGTACTTATTTATTGATCTGTTGAAGAAAAGAAGGAAGAGTCATCCCTGTGTACCCTGGATGACGCTGCTCGTGTTCCTTCGTCAAACGACACTACAAATATAGATGACTGGTTGTGCGTGTGTGTGTGTGGGGGGTTTTACAAGAGGACTTGGAGTACAATGAAGCGCCAGCCCCCAGAAATGCATGTGCCTTGTGGAATTGTAGTGCAGTCATGTACTCACTGTGCTGACTGACCTAAAAATAGAGTATATATATAGAGAGAGCGACAGCAAATGTCTCTATTATCATGTCTGAAATGTGAGCAGGTTGCTGGATGACATAATGGGGATCCTGGGTGGAGCGGTCATGTCAGGTGCAGGCGATGAGGACAAGAGATAGTGAAGGAGGTTTAGCAGGTTGCCCTCATTCATTATTGATGTTTGATCAAAGAGAGTAATCCAGTACAACAGGGGTGGTGGAGATGAACAAGGATCGAATGCAACAAAAGAAATACTGTTTAATCACTATTTTACACAAACGTTAGACAGAGGAACAAGGGAGTGCAGTAAAATATCATTTCAAAATAAGGCACAAAAGATACATGCTATTCAGTCTTTCAGACAGCAATGCGGGCGTTGTCAGTGTTCGCTGACAAACTACCATTACACATTTATTTTGACACATATTGAAGTGTTAGAAAACAGCGCTCCATCACTTTTGCCTCCTTAAAGATTCATAGGCGGTCTATTCTCTTGAAGCGGCGACCCATGCACCCATGCCATGGCAACAAAGGGTTGTTCCATTCTAGATAAGAAGATACCCACTGTTTAGAGTTGAATACCTGTCTGTCTGTCCCCGGCAACATGGCAGCAACCACCAAGCTTTTCAGCACCTTTGTGACACCGACGCCGGGGTATCTAATTCCTGTACATACCAATACATCGAGACTGAAGCAGGGAACCAGAGACCTCACCAGGAATCAACACAAGGGTTTAAAGCAGAAATATTTTATAAGCCAACAAGAAATGAGTTCCAGCAGACAATAGCAGAACCAGAGAATTGTATAATGGGTATTGTATGTGCTGTTCAATGGTGGTTTAGAGCTACATTCTTATGCCTGTAAATATCAGCCTGAAACAACAAGAAAATTGTGTTGTGGGGGAGATTAAATGCTTTATTAGAGTTAGACCGATATATCAGGCCGATATTGGCCTTTTATTAAATATTGGCCCGTCAAAGTCGTGGAGTTCCGATATGATGGAGGTTCCTCCCTGACCACAGTAATGTTTGGGGAAATTAATTCTTCATTTAAAGGTAGTGACATATCAGAGATTTTCCCCGACATTTGAAGTGTGGTGGGTCACCCTGCCTTAAAGAGCTGCTAACCCACCTGAAAGAAATTCATTAGTATGTGCTTCAGTGGAGTGGAGTGGAATGTAAGTGTCCCATGATGCTCTGAATGCTATTTCTGAGGCTTTCTCACTGTGCTAAAAATAAAATTCTCGGGGAAACAGTGAATTTTTCTAATGTTTTGGCATGAAAATGGTCAAATTGTAACACAAAATATCAATTATTGGTGACTTCTGTCTAGAAATATTGGTATTGGTATTAGTATCAGCCTTCAAAAAACTTCAAAAACATATTAGTTACTATGCTCTCTTTAAGTGCTATATAGGTGAGTTAGATGAAGTGGATAATGAACCACAAAGAAAAGACAAAATAAAGCACAGTAGTCACTCTCTTTGTCCTCTTTTTGTTTAAGCTACCTCCACTGACTTTAAAATGAAGGTTGAATGGACAGAGGGAGGGCAGAGAGGTGAGCATGCTGCAGAAAAAATGGCATATGACCAGCAAATCCTATGCATGAGTGTGAAATATGATCGAGCGCCAAGCAAGAGCACCTGGCAAGCAGACGACGGGTAGGTCACTTACAGGATTTTACTAGCAATGAGAAAAATGAGCCCCGTGCTGCCCAAACAGAAATAAACTGAAGTTTTTGGCTTGTTACACTGATGGTGCACAGATGGACAGACAGGCAGAGAGACAGACAGTTGGACAGACAGACAGATGCTTATAATATAAACTGGCTAAGATCAAATTAGAAGAACCAAATGGTTTCCAGTGACGTCTACGGTGCTTACGTGAAAGCCGTATAAGGTTGTGTTGTTGTACTATCAGATTTAAGCACTCAAGAATATTCATGTCGTATCAACAAGGGCGGCATGCGTCTACTGTATAACATTAGAGGAGCAAAGGCAATGCGAGGCAATTAGTGAACAACCTGATGATTTATTTAGTTTCCCAGTTATTCAGGAAAACTGGCCAAATTGATTGAAATAACGTTTTTACAACACAAAAAGTCTGTCTTGTTTATCAAGTATCAAACTGTAACTGCCCTGCCTTCTGTCAAAACCTCACGCTTCAGATTTACAACTGCTCCTTAAGACTGAGCCATGGCTTGGTTGGATAACTGAATCTAAGAGGATGTGTGAGTGGCTTTAGACAGGCTTCTTTCACCGCTGGATAATGTGGTAAGTTTAATTTGATGCGTTTTGCACATACATAAGGTTTACCTCATCAAAGAGGTATTAACGAGGTAATCCTGTACTTTTTTGATTAATCTTGGATGAGTATTATTTTTTTTTTTAAATGTCAAATAAAAAGTGCTCAAAGGGAACTAGAATTGATACGCCCTAGCTTTGATATTTGCTCTAAATAAGGGCATGTTTTTGTTATATATAAAAATATGTAAAACATGATATATACACATATATATATATACAATTATTATTATTATTATTATTATTATTATTATTATTATTATTATTATTATTATTATTATTATATTATTTATTTTTAGATTGTTTTTGTTTTTAGATTATTTTTAGAGATTGTTTTATATACTAATATTAAACAATGGTGCTGACTGAAAAGAATGACAAATTAAAAAAGTCTTAATTTGTCATAACTGGAATCTTGCTGTACATTGGTAAACATTTAAACACAAAACATTCATTAAAGTCATTAAGTCATTTGCACCTGACCATTACAGTGGAATGTTAACAAATTGGTATTTTGGACTCAGTTGCTTCGTCTTGCTAACAACTTATCAGTATTATTATATTTTGTACAATACAGCAAGCCATATGGGAACATGAGGAGGAGGCTCACTGTAACTCAGGAGGCTTTGGATGAGCTCGGAGTGCCTGCAGTCCTGGAACCGCTTTGCCCTATGGTGAGGAATGTTGATTAGAAAATGGTGGGCGGTGTATGGCAGTCATCCTCCCTGTATGGTTGTTGGAAAATACTTCTTCCCACTGCTTGTGACATTGGCTTCGTCATACTAGGAAGGAATCTATGTTATGAAATCACAGCATTTATCATATGTTACTAAAGGAGACTTTCATGCTCTAACCCCACAGGAAATGCAGGGAAATGCCAATGCTGATACAACTGAGCAATTGTTGCTTGCAAAAGATAGTGGGATTTAATCAGTGAGCTTAAACCAGTGGCACTGAGGATTGTGGTGTTGAATGTTAAGACCAAGGGTGATTGGTTTGTTGTGAACTTTTGCCTCTTCCCATATCGTGCCGGGTCCAAGGAGCTGTCCCAGGTTAGCACGTCTTTTGATTAGTGGGGCTGGAAACAATCCAGACATTTCAATTACGTCTGCCGTCTTTAGTCCCCACTGTTCATCTATGAGGGTATTACTCTGTGCTGATCTCCTGCATGTTGCATAATCTCCTTAATAGAGGAACAGTCCTCAGAGTCAACACAGGCATCTGTATCATATAAAGGCCAAATCCTCCTTCCAAACATAAACAAAAGTCCACAGAAGAAAACGAAAACAGTTGAAAACAAGTGTGCAGCATGTGACAGCTTGCAGTAAGCTTGTTTATACAGCAATATATATACAGCAATTTTACAGCAGTATATGTATACTGCTGTAAAATTGATTGATTTCATTTTGACTTGTGTCTTCTATTGCTAGAATCAGACCCATTGGGCTTCTTTTATCTGTAGCCCTGCCTCCATACTCAGGTAATGAGTCCGCTGGAGCCTTGAGCCAAGCCTTGATCAATGTTCATGAAAATGTGAGCCTGCATGTGACTCTGTTTCTGTATATCATACTTCAGGTCCATTGTCATTGTGGTGCACCAGCTATACTGAGATATTAAATAACACATTGTCAAAGGGCTTGTTTAGCTCAGTGGTAGGGTGCAGCACTACTCCTGTCAAGGTTTATGGTTTAATTCTCATTAATGTCTCCAACACCAGAATTTATTAACTCTATTGTATTCCAAGGGGCTGTGAATGAAGGTGCACTGTGTTGTGCACTGCCACCTTGGATTATCTAAACTGTATGGGGGTTGATATAGTTGTCATGCCCTTGTATGCTCCTGACCCAACCTTGTATGCTGTTTGCAATAGGAGGGACCTCTACTGCAATATATAGGATTACTAGGCTGGAATAACCAGGTGCTATAAGATTACTAGGTTGGAATATCTAAGCCTTGCTACCTGACATGCACTTTGAAATGCTGTCACCTCTAATGAATGAGCATATGGGCTTTTTAGATAGAATTACTAGATCATGTATGCTGGATGAGGAGCCCACGGCTTCTGTTACTTATCATTTTCAACCTTGCTGCTGCATCTAGAGACACCAGGGTCGAGATTTTGTGTACATATATTCTTTGTATTCAGTCATGGCTCCCGGCAATTTTGTACACATACCTGCAGAAAATCTGATAATATCCCTAAGAGTGTGAATAGCCAGTTCCCCTTTAACAAGCCCTATCAATCAAAGCACCTGTGAAGGTAAAGATATTACCATTTCAGTAATCAGTGTGGTCACTCCAGTTGTTTTTTTAAGTGTTGAAAGCACTGTTGTCATTTCCTCAACAGATGCTGATATTCATAGGAAGCATCCATAGCTCAAGATTGTGATTGACAGAGGTGTGCCTTCAGAGCAGGAGCATGCATGCAGTGTCAGTATCATTCACACACGCATGCTAATGGAGAAATTGCTTTGTCAACACAGAGTGTTTATAGGTAAGGTGACAGTGTCATCGAGAGAGGGAGGGAGGGAAGGGGGAAAGCGAAGGAGAGAGGGAGGGG
>CABFOQ010003552.1:20533-40867 GCA_900660455.1 Gephyroberyx darwinii | reverse complement strand
CCGGTCTGTAGTTCTTGATCTCAGCAGGGTCAAGTGTTGGTTTCTTCAGAAGGGGGGTGACTCTGGCAGTCTTGAAGGCAGAGGGAAAGCATCCAGACACCAGAGATGTGTTGATGAGGTGGGTCAGGAAGGGAAGGAGTTCCGGTGCAGTAGACTGAAGGAGAGGGGAGGGGACCGGGTCAAGGGAGCATGTGGTAGGGCGGCTAGATGTAACAAGGTAAAGGACCTTGTTTGGGGAGAGGGGAGAAAAATGGGGAAGGGAGGGAGGTGGAGAGGGAGGGGTGGAAGGAAGACGGGTGTGGCTGGTGCGTGGAGCACCAGGCGGGGGGTGAGGGAAGGAGGATCGGATATCGTTGACCTTCTTGTCAAAGAAGTTGGCGAAATCGTCAGGGAGGAGGTGGGAGGAGGGGGTGGGGGTTGGAGGAGGGAAGAGAAAGTTTCAAAGAGTTTTTTAAGGGTTGGAAACAGAAGTTTGAATTTTAGTGATGAAGAAAGCAGCTTTAGCAGCAGATAGAGAGGAGGAAAAAGTGGAAAGGAGAGATTTGAAGTTTGCCTTTTCTCCATTAGCCCCTCTTAGGCTCCGTCCCTCAGTACGCACTGAGTCCGATAACCAAGGGGCAGGTGGAGTTGGGCGTGCAGGCCTGGAGGTGAGGTTGTCCAAAGAAGAGGACAGAGAAGAGAGAAGAAGATCAGTGGCATTATCAGGGGATAGAAGAGAGACGGATTCAGGGGCAGGGAGGGCAGAGAGAACAGAAGAGGAAAGATCAGTGGGGGAGAGCGAGCGGAGATTGTTTCCCAGTACTGCTCCGGAAGGTGTTCGAGCAACAGAACCCACCTGATTGAATTGGTACGATGGTACTCTGAACACAGCGAGTGACGCATTTCTTTTAACGTTTTCTCAAGTCTTTTTGGTCCAAATCACGACTATAGGAAAGCATCACAGAGCTCATACAGTCTGTGTTATGTTCACAACAATGTAATGATGATAATAATAACTTTCATTTTTAGAGCGCCTTTCAAGGTACCCAAGGCACTTAACAATAGCAGAGAGAAGAGTCTATAAGTCTAAATTACCACTTCCTCACTCAGTACAGTATATTAAATAACACGCATACCTGGGGCTGCCATGTTTTTCATTGCCTTGATGTGTCACTAAATGTACTCTAAATACATGTTCACAAAAAGGTCACATGCCCATGACCCCGTGAGGGATTTAATTAAAATGATAATGATAATGATAATGTAAACTTGAAAATGAAAATGCAATTCCACAATAGCATTATCATTTTCCACATATGTATGTGTTATTTGAGTAAAAATGAAAATGAAAATGCAATAATCCAATTCGCATTTTCATTTTCACATACTCCTATGGGCGTCCTAGGACCATATTAAAATGAAAATGGAAAGGCTGTTTGACATTTCATTTTCAAAGACTTAACCTGCTCTACTGTGGACAATATTCAAATGATATGAACAAAACCCCGCCCCCAGTCTTTTGTATTGCATTTGCATATCATCACACACTTTTGGGGACAAAATGAAAATGCAATCTGTCAGTCCTCTCATCAAGGCAGGTCTTCAGTTAGGACGTCACTTCCTCGTTCAGTGACTTCTCTGCTGTTCCTGGACCAGCTTTAAGTGCCAGCTTTTCATTTTCATTTTGTCCCCAAAAGTGCGTGATGATATGCAAATTAAATGGCCTGGGGGCGGGGTTTCGCTCATTGCATTTGAATATTGTCCACAGTACAGCATTGTAGAGCAGGTTAAGTCTTTGAAAATGAAATGTCAAACAGCCTTTCCATTTTCATTTTTATATGGTCCTAGAACGCCCATAGGAGTATGTGAAAATGAAAATTGGATTATTGCATTTTCATTTTCATTTTTACTCAAATAACACATACATATGTGGAAAATGATAATGCTATTGTGGAATTGAATTTTCATTTTCAAGTTTACATTATCATTTTAGTTAAGTCCTTCATGGGCTTCCATACATACATTTTATGGAGGTTATTCTGCCTGTAGATGTCATATGATGATGATGATGATGATGGATACTTTTTTGATCCCCGGGGGGATTCAGCTGTGTATGTGTGTCCTTTTTGTGATTTATGTTGCCCAAGTTTCAGTAAGACATGATTAGCTCCAAAATTAGCTGTAAAATTAATAAAAACGATTAGGTTGGAGATTTTGTTTTCATATGGATGGATTCAGTATTGATTTGGAATGTGTGCTCAGTAGCGCCTGTTGACCAGCACTAGATGACAAGGATTATTCCATGACACTCTCATCTCTTTTTGTCTTTGCAGGAAGGAGAGCAGTTTGTGAAGAAGATTGGAGGAGTGTTTGCATTCAAAGTGAAGCATTTGCCAGATGGGAAGGAAGGGCTTTGGGTCGTGGATGTGAAAAATGGCAAAGGTTCTGTCACCAATGACCCAGGTGTGCATCTAAACTGAGTTGTTCAGCTGTGCATTGACATGGGTTTTTTCGAGATCCAATGATGTTGCTAGGCTCTATAAGGAACTGTAATACACCTTTAATACTTCTCACCATGTATCATTCTTTCCCAAACACACATAAACACACGTACTAGAAGTCTGAGTGACCTATGACATGAAATGTTAAGAACACTTTTGCCCCTGAAGCAATTATACATAATGCACCTGTGTGGGTGAATTATGTAATAAACCCGACATCCTGTTTTTAAAAAGTCCTTTTCATTTTAATAGAAGGAAGTACGTAAACAAACCAAAAATCAAACAAACCAAAAAAAGTATTTTGAAATTCTTTGCAGCACAATATGGCTTTTTTTGTATGATCAAGTTTAAAAAACAAACAAAAACAAAACAAAAACGTTGACCTTTTATTTTTGTCTTTTGTATTATAAATTTTTAATCTGATTCCTCTGTTTGATTTGAGTCATTCAAGCAGCGTGGAGTCTTGCTTGCTTATCTCAAACATTATTATGTGTTACAATGGCACTAATCAGTCCTGTTAGTTTCAAATCATCAGAACAGTTTGAGTTGGCTTGATGCAGAAGTCATGTTGTTTCTCTCATGTATGGCATAATAGATTGCATAAAAAAATATATATTTTTCCCTTCCTGTCTGTGCAAAGAACAGCAAATATTAATGTTATTTCCTGATACATTCATTAATTGAATGTGTTCATCTGAAGGCATGAAATTGCTTGTCATTTTTCCCCCTTAGATAAAAAGGCAGACTGTACCATTGCCATGGGCGACAAAGATCTTGCGGCTTTGATGACGGGAAAGCTGAACCCACAAACGGTGTGTATGTAGAACTTGTGGTTAGATGTCATTACAAATGAAATGACACCTGTAGAATCAATATCTGCCTTTTTTAAAAATATTATATTGTAGTGAACTTTATTTCTTTTTAAGTATAACTGTAAGTAGCTTCAAAGTTAATGAAAAAAACATTATCTGAATCTTAGGTCAGGGTCATGCACATACAGTACTCAATTCAAAGCAGAGGTGATATTCAGTTATGCCAAATTCCATTATATAAGCATTCAGCATTTGTATGTCGTTATCCACTCATTATAGACATTCATGTTGTAGCTAGTATATTCCTTTTCTTCTGAAATTATCCTTTGCATCTCTACTGTCGTCTACTCCCTGTAGCATATTAGCACAATAAGTTAATTGGCTGTCACCTGTGCTGCCACTCAGAAAAGGGCAATGGTACATGCTACAATCAATTTATGAGTCAATTCAACAGGCTGACAGTTTTGTGTGAAGAAATGAGTCACTGCTGTGTGTTATGAATAATGCTATGAAGAACCTAGTCACTCTATAATAGAGTTCGACCCTTTGTTTGAGGGCGACTAGATAGGAGTGTCATTCATTCACCAATTCTGAGCAGGAGAATCTTGTTTGCCTGATGTCAAGCTGTTGCCCTGCCTGGAGCACATGTTCCAGTTTCCAATAGGTCCCCTATTAATCCTGCAACTGAACCCTCTAAACCCCCTGACTCTGGTGCTCTTGGCAGGGCACGAGGATGTGGGGAGCTGAATAACAACCCACCTACAGTGCTGCCAGAAGCTAACATGGTCCCACGCAGCCACAGCAAAAAAAAACAACACAAAAAACCTAGTATCCTTTTGGGACTCTGAAATAGAGTTGTACCATAGATATCTACAGCATGGCTTCATTGGACTCAAGGTTTCCAAAAACCAAAATGTGTTTCAGACAATCCTCATTTTCAATGTTCCAAACATGCGGTTGAAATCTTACATCCTGTATGTTTTTTTTCTTTCTCTGACTGTGGTTTATGTTTCTCTCGGTCCTTGTTCACCTATGTCTCCTCAGGCGTTCTTCCAGGGGAAGCTTAAGATCACCGGGAACATGGGCATGGCGATGAAGCTGCAGAGCCTCCAGATGACACCAGGCAAGGCCAAGCTGTGAAGCTCTCATCAGCACCTCTCTAATTTGTTCTCCCTCCTTCTACTAACCTTGTCTTCTTTCTATCCTGTCTTTTTAGCTATACCTTTTGTCATTCACTTTTTTTGCCTTTAAAAAAGAGTCCATTTTCCTCTAAACTGCCTCATACTTTTTTGTCCTCTGAGCCACAGTCTTCCTCTTGACATTGTGACGTTGCTAAATTGATGAGCTCTCTGAATGTTCTGCTAATGTGCTCCATCATGACTGTGGCCCCAGATGCTACTTTGATAGCAAGGCACAGCACACAGCACATAGGTTTACAGGCATCACTGGACCTGAGCCCATCATCTTTCAGTCTGAACTAATCTGACCCAATGTGTCCTTTTACCACAGAGACAGTGTATTTTGTTGCTGTGGCTTGGTAGTGACTTGCTAATATATATTTAACGGTACTGTAGTTAAAACACTCAATATGTGCCCGTTTTCTGTCAAAAGCTATTTTGATAAATAATGTTGTATAGGATACATATATATATATATAGTATGGGAATTATGGAAATAATTTTTACTAAATAAATCCTTAACTGACAAGAAAATACTGAGAGAATTGTTTTCTCTTAAAGCCTTAAATCAGAAATACCCAATTGTTCATAACTTGTCAAATGTTCTACTACTCATAGTGGGTGGGGGATTGTGTGTGATTGTTGGAGATATTTTGTGTGAGTGTGATAGTATGTGTGTCTGTGTGTATGCAAGCACATATCGGGGGGCGGATAATTGTTAACTTTGTGTTTGCTTAAAAAAACACTCTAGGGTTTTTTTTTTCCGTCAAATACAACAGATGCACAAGAAATTTGACCTGGTTGATTGATGTTGACATCTCAGAATAAACTGTAACAGGAGCTCACTTGGTGCACACAAGACTGCTGGTGTACTTACACGTAATATTTGAACCTCTTGATGAATAAAACGCCTACATGCCTGAAATTCAAAGTTTCCTGTTCAGATTGACTCTTTGCTGTTGCAGTTGAAGGTTGGCCGCGTAATAACCGGCATGATTGAACATGGAGACCAAGGCTTATTCCCAGAGAAGGACATTGTATTTGTCTCTTGGTCTGAAAGAAATTGGTTTTCATCGTCTATATTGATAGCGTGTCAGGCTCAGGAGAGTTTCCTATCAATTTATTGTCACTTGTCTATTATCTATTTATTTATTGTCATTTCCTTCCATTGGCTGTATTGATTCTGAAGTCACTTTGAGATGTGTGATAGTCTATACCAGGGGTGGCCAATCATGTGCCATGGAGGGCTGAGAGTCTGCAGGTTTTCATTCCAACCAAAGACTACAGCAGGTGATTTCACTGATTAGTTCCTCCTCTCTGGTTGAAGGTGTGCTAATCAGTGAAATCACCTGCTGTAGTCTTTGGTTGGAATGAAAACCTGCAGACTCTCGGCCCTCCATGGCACATGATTGCCCACCCCTGATCTACAGGAAAGCGAAAGTGTAGCTTAACTCACACACACTCTCTGTGCGTGTTGCTTGTTAGCTAGTATTCCTAGTTAGCTTGTTATACGCTGTCATACTCTGTTATGCGATTAGCCTTGATGGCAATGCAAGTTTGCAATGGTAGCAAACCAAGGAATTGGCTTAATTTGTATTGTCATTCCCTTTGGTAGAGTCGACATGCATTAGACCATCTCTCCACAATATGCAGAAATTTGTTACAATTTGTTGCATTAGCTAAAGTTAGCCTGTTATACCTAATTTAACAGTGGTTGGTGCAGCCACCAACAACTGCATGCAGCAGTTGCTTGCCCTTGCTAAGCCCTACATGGTGTCTGTAAAGATATCAATAGACTTGTTTGTAACAAAAACATCAAAAATTGTACATCATTTTTAATGAATAAATAAACAATTATACACAGCCAAATAATGGAATTAGATATTCATCACTGATGTGCTAATGCTTCATTTTATTTTATTTAATCAAATTTCATTTTACATTTTTCTAATCACTTTCATTCGTATTGTTTTAGAGAAAGAGCAAAATGCCTGAAAAGATACTTGAAAACCTCTTTATCCTTTATCCTTATCCTCCTTTTTATGGAGATTCTGTTTTTCTCTTTTGTAAAATAGATTTTCAAAGAAATTAATTTTCCAAAAACCCATTTTCCATTTCCATTATTCCTTTATGATTTATGACATTATAACTTTTTATACTGCACAAAAGAGATTTTTAAGTGCCATATATCTTGCAGCCATGCTTGTGCTGATTCCATAGGGATGCAGAACCTATATACTGCAGTGAAAAATGAGCCCACAGTGAGTAAAACACTGAAAGGAAAGTGTTTGGGGTTCAGAGGGTTAAAGGCCCAGCCACAGGTGCTCACAATCAGCCAGCTGATTAGAGAGAAGCTGGGAGAGTAGAGGAGAGCCAAAAGAAAAGAAACAAGGACACCAAGGAACACATAACAAACACACTGGCAATGTTGTAGCAGCAAAAGTCAATGAACTCCATGCTGACTACAAAATACAAAACAGTTATATCCGCAATAACAGACACTGGTGAATGGTAGCAGCTTCATCAAGGCCTTCTGAAAATGATGATGGAGTGGTGGATGTAGGTGCTGTCCTTCAGACAGGGAGATGAAGAGCTTTTTTTCTCTCACCACATCAGCGCTGTGCAGCATACACATAAAATCTGACTGCAACTGATGAAATTGACAAAGCTGCATCCAAAAGCCTATGAAAAGCCTGGGAAATTGTGCCGAAGTGCAATGGCCAAATGCTCTTCAATATGGAACAAGGCACACAGATCAGTACTTGCAACAGAAGTGATAGAGGAGATTGCTGACATGCGAGTGGTTGTCCCATCAGTCACTAGATGGAGTTGTGAAGTTTGGGCTGTCACTCAGTTTAAGGAGATCTGTGACAAGCTTGAGGTGGCTAGGCTACACCCACAGGAGCTGGTTTTCATCAAAGAGTGTGCTGATGTTCTACTGCCTCTTGCTATAGCCACTGACCTTCTCCAAGAAGTGCTACCTGGGGTTTCTTATTCCAAGTGTCCTCAGCTTGAAGTCCAATCTCTCTGAGAAGTTACCAGATATGAAGAACACAGAGCACATCATCACTGCAACCACTGAGGTTGTAGACCAACAGACAACAGATATGTTGTGTGTGTATCTAGTCAGGGGTGTGCAGAAGACAAATTTCACTGAATGTAAGTGCATGTGATGATTAAAGTTCATTATTATTAATAATAATAATAATAATAATAATAATAATAATAATAATAGCTTTCATTTTTAGAGCGCCTTTCAAGGTAAGGCAAGGCACTTAACAGTCGAAGGAGAGAGTAGGAGGAGTAGAATGAGAAAAATATAAGGAGAAAAACAAAAAAAACCAGGCTAACAAGGAGGAAGACAGTACGACAAACAAAGGCCAAAAAGGCCAAAAAGCAGAGGGCCACAATTCAGCAGCTGGGTCCAAAGGCTGTAAATGGATGACCAGACCCTCATCCTAACCTCATGGAGAGGTATATCCTTACTTTAATGAACACACGCTCTCTGTCTTACTCACTCACTCAATCACACTCTCTCTCTCTCACACACGCACACACTCATACACACTGCCATAACATAGACCCCTGAGCAGATCAAGGCTTATCCACCCACAGCGGTGGCAACTCCATAGGATGATGAAGGCTTGGATCTAAACCACCAGCTTATATCTGCAGATCAATGCCTGACCCCCCCAACCAGGCTTCAGTCATGTTGACCAACAGTACACAGCTTAAAGCCCAGCCAAAGGCACTACTCCAAACTGCATACTGAATATGGCAGCAGTCTACCGATTCTGTCTTGAACTCACAGTCTGTCAGTCTGTCACTTCTTTTCTCTCTTGCTATCTCTAGGTCTTTGTCAGTTTTAATCTATGTTGCTGTCTCTTTCTATGAAGAACCTGTTCTGGAAATGAAAACAGAACAAAACTAGAGTGGTTTTTAACATTTTGCAACATAACCACTATTTTGAAAGCTAAGAAACTGCAGTGCTCTGTCACTGTCTCGCAATTATCGAATTTGTATCTGTCCAAGAAAGGCATCAGGACGGCAGCCCCAATAAACATTTACAACAATAAAAGTTTGCTACTGTTTCTGTACTTTCCACACCAAAACCAACCAAGTGTTAGCTATATAAGTCATTATCATTATTAGTATTATCATTAGGGCCTCGTCCAGTGTGTTTAAAGTCATTACCATTATGCTTATAAATCTGTACACTCACAGAGAATGAAATTCAATTGTTTTAAAGTGAGCAATTGTGTGAACGATGCAGAAAGCTGTGGCTCATTTCTCTGAGGGTGAAGCATTACTCAACATTTGGTTTCTGTAGATCAAAACAAGTGATTAACAACAATATTAAGCAGTTCCTTTTTTCAGGCTCTAATCAGTTCAGTTTTGAGATATTTGAAAAATGAAGTATTTTTGGTTACTCTCAGACTCAACCAATGGCAAAATCCAGTTGCCTCTCCTGGTCTGTGTCTCTTACCCTTGTTACTCTCCATTTGTCTGTCACTCGATCTGTATGTCTCTTTCACTCACTGAAAAAGATGGTTTTGTACTGAAATATAGTTGGTTTGTGTTAGTGCATTTTGTATGTTTTTGTGGCAGTGTCAGTGTCAGTTTCTAAAACCAGCTCCCCAATGTACGACGGCCAGCTATCTCTTTGCCTCAAGTCCATATTAAAATATGTATGACTTTGACTTTGTCTTACAAGCTGTATCCAAGTCTGTGGGATTGAACTAATCAAAGTAAATCATCAGCGAGGAAAAACATCTAGGAAAGACAAGACAAGTGATTCGAGGGCCATGCTTGCAATTGTCAGTGGGGGCCTACCCCAAATTAGCCAGCATACCCCATTCTGCCAGGACAATCCCACCCTGTTTATCAGTCTATCTAGCCCTCCAGACATCACCTTTAACTCAGTGACTTACGCAGAAGTTGCGGTAAAAGTAGATTTGAAGATTTGAGCAAATTGTTTATCATCCATAGCATGATAAAAGTAAAGGAATTGCCTCAGCTGCTCAAAAAAACAAAACCTTCACAATCTTCTCCTCTGGTGCATGGAAGGACCAATAAGCTAGCACCCCAGTAGATTTACGATCAAATGTAATTTCTGCAGATGTGATTAATTTCAATGTTGCCTCTGAACTGCTGAGTAGGCCATACGGGAGCAAGTGGTGTGGTTGGTCTCAGCAAAACTCAAAATTTCTCAATCATATTCCTGATTGCTTAGATGAAGGTTTCAGTCTAGTTGTAAAATTTGGTCAAAAATCTGCTTATCTGTAGTGGTTTCTTCTAATAGCCTTGATTCCCTCATGCTGACAGTGACATGGCTGATATCCACTGGATGTTTCTGTGTAAATGAATTTCCCTTACATTCAGAAACCCAGACATAATGGTCATGGTGGAGGTGTGGACGTTATTCATTAGAATCATTTTGAGAGCAATCCTTTGTCTCTTCTGTTGAGTGTTTTTCTTTTAATAGGAAACAACATATTCTGTGTAATGGTATAGGACCAAACGTATATGTAGTCTCTGAATTCGTGGCTCTCTTACAGTTGATAATGGATAAAACAGAAAAAGATAAGGCTGTTTTTCTTGGTGATTTAAAAATCCATGTGTGTCTTCAAAATTGTGTATTGCGTAAAGAAGTGTGGGAAAATTTGGTGGATGTTTTCATTCACTGCAGTAACAATGGCCGGTACAAAAGAGAGAAAACTATCCCTCAATGACGGTCTCCATCTCAATCAAGCCCGAATCATAAACCTGAACAAAGACCTAGCGTCCCATCAGCAAACCCTGTACACCACCGTAGCCTTTATTGTGTGCAGGCTGGTTTGACCTAGTTTTACATCAGAGGAGCTGGTGTCAGCAGGTTTTGACATTCATTTCATTTTGGAAACTTTTTCATTTCCACGATGGACAAAATCCTTTAGCGTTACACTACAAAATTAATGTAACATTTACTTTCTCAACCTCTCCTCCAGAAGGAAAATGGAGAGAATCTAGGTAGAAAATCATTAATCTTCATGACCCTGTGACCCTTCTTCTCTGAAAAACATTGAGCACTCTCTACAAGAATGAGTTTTGAACATAAGAAATCAGATTGATCATAATTTGAATGCTATTCACCAATTCAGCATCACTTTAGGTCCTTTTGAAAAAAAAAGAAAGAAATTTTGGAAACTGTATGTCTCATGAAATGCTCATCATGTTCGCTCACTGCTCCCTGTCGATACCTGTATAATACCAACAAAGCTAAAACATGTAATGGTCTATCATAAACCTACTGTACACTGACTCTATCTATCATATTTCAAACCTGCTCTTGTCCAGCCTCTCCGTAAAAATCCTTGTCTGAACCCCTACAATGTCCGTAATGAATCCCATCTCCAGCTAAAATGTTACATCAAGGTTTTTATGATGATGAATTGATGACAAAAAGTATTAACAGTCTCTACTTACAGGCAGTATTGCCCTGTAAAACCCAGAGACTCAAATATTTTCAATACTCTTGTGGTTGTTACATTTGGTCTACTAAGAGCAATGTTCAAAATGTGTTACAACAATAGTGAACTTGCACCTAATATCAAAGAGGTTGGGGAGGTTTTGGAGATTTGATTCTGGTTTAAATAACAGGATAACAAGAGTTAATCTGAATTTAAAGTAATTTCTATTATTTTCTACCTTTGTCTTCATTACTGACTATACTGTAACTCTTCAGCCATGAAGCTTTTTCTCATCTGCAGCTAGTCCAAGGTTAGCCATGTAATGAAAAGTAAAAGGAGAGATTATTTTATTTTATTTTATTGATTGCTTTCAAAGCAATAAATGGCTTCGCTCAAGCTTATATTTCAGGCCTTTTAATGTCCTGTGTACAGAACCGCAGTCTCGTTCGACTGCTCCAAAGTTTAGATTAAATATAACTGAGGTGATGGATTTCTGAGGCCATCCTTTTCAATCACTATTTACAAGTTGAGTTGGGCCTTCAATCTTTGTGAGAATATAATGTGAAGGCAGTCTACTGAGTTGTGCATTGCCTGTCTGTTTAATCCAAACAGTGCCATCCAATGCTGTCTTCTGTTTCACCCCATTTCACCTTGACACTTAAGTCTTCATCATCTTCAGTTTTTTTCTTATGAAGGCAGTCACAGAGCTGAAATTAGTTTTGATAGAGTTTAGATGGAGCTCACTGCATGCGCAGTTGCAGCAGCCATTAAATTGTTGAATGGCAGGAGGAGAGGGAGAGACATTCACACTTCTGGGTACCAACCCTACAGCGCACTGTCTGCCACTAATGAGGGTATTTTGTGTAGAGAAAACTGTCTTTCAATATTTTTTCATTCTAAAGACAATTTCTTTGAATTCGAAAAATGCAGACAATTAAAGTTGACATATTTGGGAAAAGTCATGAAAAGATGAATACATTGGATTTACAATGTTGGAGTAATTACATTTTTAATAC
Source organism: Gephyroberyx darwinii (assembly GCA_900660455.1). NCBI lineage: Eukaryota > Metazoa > Chordata > Actinopteri > Trachichthyiformes > Trachichthyidae > Gephyroberyx > Gephyroberyx darwinii. The sequence continues at coordinate 28,932 of CABFOQ010003552.1, read as the reverse complement.
CCAGTGGTGTAGATGTGTGGTCTTTCTATTGTTAACAAGCAATGGGCATTGATTGTGTCAGAAGCACTTTCCTTTATTATCCCATAGGAAAGCAAAAAAAAAAGAGACACGTTATGTCTCCTAGATACAAACGTCACTAAAGGCATTTTCTCACCTTTCTCAAATTCAACTCAGCAGACTCAACCACATAACAGCTCATGTTGATCTCACTCTGATCCAAACCAGTCATTTAACCCTCCTGAATATATATATCTATATATATATATATAGATATATATATCACATGTTAGCATCTTCACATTGATCTCATGAAGTCTCAATCTTTCCTCTCACTGTTATCTCCTCCTTGCTCCTAAGGGGTTTTACATTTACTCTTAGTAACTTAGTAACAAGAAAAATGCTATACACATAATAATTGTTATTAGTAGTGGTAGAAGTAACAACAGTATTATCTACACTTTATATAGTATTACTCCTAACATCAGCCTGGACCATTCTCTGGGGACGAGTTGCTCTAGCTCTGTTGCAACAATGCAGAACGCGCAGACCGAACCAAGAGAACGAAATTGAAGCAACCTCTGACCCTGGATGGGTTTCAATACTGCAAGTCTTGGAGGCATATGTCACTGTGAACAGTACCACACATTCATATGACCCTCCGCTAAGCCATGGGATCACAAAAATGCTTTGCAAAGGCAGATGGACACTGGAAGTACAAAAAAAAAAGAGGTAGGAGAGAAAGACAAATGCTGTCTTCCTGATGTCCTATACATTAGTCGGTTAAGACCCAAAATCAAAGGAGGAAAATCGATAGCAAACCATTAGAAAATGCAAGTTATTCACGCTGCAGGCATCCAGCAATTACTCTGTGGAGGCAGGGCCCAGTGCAGTAGATTCTAGATAGTGAATGTCTCCCCAGCTTGCAAATTGCTAATTACTTATTAATGAGTGGATGAGGAAAGTTAAAAGTAAACGCTAGTGAGAAAGTCCACTGGAGAAAAGGGGGAAGAGATGGAGGAGGGAGACAAGAGGGTAAAGAAGCAGAGATGAAGGTGATGAGAGTTTGTTCAGTGCACTGAGATGACATCTAATCAGGGGCAGGGGCCTCCAGCACATGAGAAACCACTGCTCCAACACTTGAGAGAGAAAAAGAGAGGGAGTAAAAGAGTGATAGAAGAAAGAGAGAGAGACGGGGTGCATTTAGAGAGAAAGGTTAGACAAAGCAAGAAAGAATGAGAAACCGAGAGAGAAAAGCAAATAAAATAGATGAGAAAAAAAAAAGGTACCGATAAGTGCAGAAATGGAAATGGAAAACAGAAATATGTCTATCTGGGGTGACCTTTACCGAGAACTGAATCACAGAGGATCGTGCAGCCAAGATAAGGCTAATACACTGAGGGGAACATCTTTATTCCAACCTTTTGTCTGGCCTATAACAAAAAGACTAGACTTAAGGCCCCTAAATCTGAACCGCGCTAAGCATCAGAATCAATTGACGAGCACTGACATCATGCCAGCCTGAACGAAAATCCACTACTTTAGTCAAAGCCCGACATTGAACTCGCCTCTTTTTAACATCATAAACCTCCGACTAGTAAAACAAGTCACGCCGAGTCTCGCGCTCTCATGCTTTATACCTTCCCACTCCCAGATATTAGTAATCCATTTGCATTCATCAGCAACACTGCCCCCGGGGGGGATCTGTGGAAAGATGTAGGATTGTTTAGTCAAAATTACAATACAGCTGGGGCTGTTTATCTTTTGAAAAGGCTGTTAATTTGTTCAGGAGGAAATGGTGTTTTCATTTGCATGGTGAATGAGGAGTAGCTGGAGAGCCAACCTGTTACCCTCTCCACGGCTAATGAGGCAAGGAGCCGGGCATTACCGGATCCGCTGGGAGCTTCGAGCATGACAAACTCACCGTGAATTTACAGTCGGCACGTAGCACATCCGCACATGTATGTGTGTGTGTGCATGCTAAACATACGATGTATGACTGTGCGTCTGAGTGTCTGCGTTTCTCCATCGGCTGATATTATTAAAAGCCTGTAATTGCATTGAAAGGATTAGAGGACGTTAGATTACATTAGTTCAGATTAGATAAAATACAGCCAATTAGGTAACATGCTAACAAGAAAGCGGCCACTAAATGATCCTTCAGTAAAGCACACTGGTCTGAAAGCCGATATCCAGGTCAAGGGCTACAGGGGCGTTGATAATTAACCTGTGATTATTAGAGGATCAAATCTAATTTAATTTCATCAGTCAAGCTGTATGAGTTAGAAATTAAGCCTTGAAATCATAAATGGTGCAGGTAATAGGGAGCTGAACCATGTAACATCTGTTTTTGTATTTACAGTGCAAATGTCCTTCCAAAAGTTTCCAAACCAACCTACATGAGTCATTTGTCAAAGAAGTAGAGCTTCTTTGTTTTGAATTCAGAAGGTTATTGATTATACTGTCTACTTAAAGCAGCCCTGGTTGTATCAGTGGGAATCTGCATCAGGATGGCTAATTCTAATAGAGCGTATGTGTCTAACATTTGACCTACCTATTCATCTTTTCTATAAATTACGGGGATATAATTTCCATTAATACATAGAAGAGTTTCCCTCTGCAGTGCTGACACCGTCTCTATAGTGCAACCATCCATCCAATGAAATACTGAATTTGGCTGACTTTGTTGCCACACAGCATTTTAACTGGTGGACTGGCAGCTCAATCCACAAAAATAGTCAAATAATCACCCTGTATTACAACCACGAGGCGTGTTTTACCTGGTATTCATTCTTTTTGCTTAGAATATTTGGAAGAAGGTATGATGAGTGATCTGTGACCACACAAAATATATTTGTATTCATATATTTACCACTGGAAGAGATCTGAGCTGTAAACAATAGATGATGTTCATCCTTGATGCATTTCCAATCGCCCCCAAAAAATCTACTCTGATTCAGAGTAGAGATTCCTAGTGATTCCAGTTGGCATCTACACATGTACGAAGAAAGGCTGTCCGCAGATATTATCAGTAGCCTTTTGTCACAAGACTGTGGTGGAAGAAAGGAGGAGGTGGGGAAGGGAAAGAAAGGAGAATGGGGAGGAGAAGGGAGTAAGTCCAGGGAACATAAATAGATGATAATGTCTTGGCCGCTGGGAGACTAGAAAAAAAAAACACAGGAGCTACTTGTAAACTCAGCAGTCCATAAACATACACAAAGAAAGAAAGAAAGAAAGAAAGAAAGAAAGAAAGAGAGCGAGAACCTGGACATTCACAACACCAGCTAAATTCAACCATCTTGAACAGGGCTCAACATAGACGCACACACTCCAGGCCCCGCCTCTAGGGATTAGCCCTTGAAATTGGCACTGCGAAACACACCGCCATCATGGGGATTCAGTTGGTGAGGGGAAATAAAATGCTTAAAGGGTCTTTTTTCAAGTTGTTGTTATCAGGGAAACCAACAGCGAGCAGAGAGGTTTAGCCCCATAAGATTAAAGCAGTACACAAGAAAACTAACGTGAGGTCAAACATCAGTGTTGGGACAATCAGTTGCAGAACTTGGTAAGCAGGGAGTGAAGTACTGTAAATAATCTTGTGATTTTCAAGCTCTTTGAGGTTTAATCTTTTGATTACCGATGAGGTATTTTGGTTGAATTCTACATTCATGCTATCCCGACGGAAAACATGAAAAAGACGAGCTTCTGAGCAACTGGGTGGTTGCAAAAAGGACTAAAAGAAAAATATTTCCTTTATAGATCCCATTTACACGCACGCTGACAAATGTGATAAACACACACAGCGAGTACAAATACTTCATGGGAGTTCATCATCACTGGAGTGAGAGGAAAAGCAATGAGGCTTTTTGGCAGATTTCCTGCTCACCCAGGGTTGACAAATTGCCAGGGCTCTCTGTCACAGCTCCGCTTTGAGGCTGCTAACTGTTTCATCTGCTGTGATTTAGATCTCAGGCATAGAAGTAGTGGAAATACATATTCCTTACACCTTCATTCACATGACACACCCTGGAGTGATTACAGTCACGTTGTCCCATTTAAAATACTATTCAAAGCTCAATGAATCAATAACTTTGTCGCTGCTGCTGTGGCATCGTTTCAAATGAAGCCCGCCTCACAGCCAGGCAATTTTGTGGTGTTTTCATGAACACCACATGGGTATAATAAAGGTATTTTCCAGTCAAAATGATTCTTTCCAGACAAAGCTACAGTTTGGAAGATGTTAGTGGGCGCCTACGAAGGAAGGCGCCGACGTGATAACCCCAATGACATGCAACGTATCACTGTTGGCTATAGGTAACTGGTGAATGGTGCCATCTGACGAATGACTCTGTAGATTTATGACGGTGTGGCCTGATGTCTGCTAGGGTGTTCATTTGTGAGTGTTTGCCCTGGATTATGGCACAAGGGATAGTAATGTGTATTAATGAATCATTGAAATATATCTTTTACATTACATTACAGTCATTTACTTATAAGTGCATTCAACATAGGTAGGTAGAGAACTACTAGTCACCAGAAATCATGAGTGCATTTCCTTCCTAAACAAGCATCTAAGAGCAGAACCAGTGTTGAGGAAAAAGTTCAATAAGTTAGTTAAGTTAGCTACCTACTTTTTAAAAATATCTGAAGTCTGATGATTAATTGGAAGGTAACAATAAACAGTGTACCTAATCATGGTCACAGAACTTGTTTTTAGCTAGGCTGACTAGCCAGAAGATCACCGTTAGGTAGATAAGGGAAGCAACAATGTTGGAGAAGGTATGCCCAAACATATGCCCACCAGAGGCAGCACGTCCATCATGATGATATTATTTGAAAGTATAGTGAACAAAAGATGAAAAATGAGAATTTAAAGCCGTATGAAAAGGTTTCCCTGCTCTGCCTGTCTTCTCCTTCTCCTGCACACCCTCATGCAGGCTGCATGGTCCCATGTCAAGGATGCAACCACGCTGCTAAAGTGTCCTTCAACGACACAATCAATCCCTAACAGCTTCATAAATGCTGTTATGACGCTGACCTCTGGCCTCCCTGGAGGGGGGCAAGCAGACAGAGAATTTCCCTTCAGGGGATTATTATTGTTGCTGTTGTGAATCAAAAGCCTACCACACATTTCAGACACACTCTCATTTAACCATTAAAACAAGACAAAACTCCGACTTGGCCAATTGCTGATGATTTTTTGGGTGTGTTTTTGGAAAATAGGATGATTGGACTACAAATGTGTGGCCTAAACCCATTAATTTCTTCAATAAGAAAACATATTTGATATGATTGCATAACAGAGCTACATTTTTTAGAAACAGAAGCATTAAATTAGATTAGGTATACCTAGCATTTTAATATGAGTCACAATGACTAAGACTTTCTTGACCAAATGTTCATAACTGTTGTATGTCTCAGCGCAGATAAAAGGCAGATGGATCTTGGTATGCAGTGAGGACACTAGCAGAGCAGCAGCAGACAGTAAACACTGGGGATTTTGTTTTTGTGTGTTCTCCCAGGAGGAAGCTCACTCACCTGAGGGTGAAAATCTGCACTGAAGAGAGGGTGGACAAAGCCAGAAAGGCAGAGACTGTTTCTCTCTGCCGGATGGGTTTGGAGGGCACCATCACCACAAAGTTACCGTCCAACTTCAGCTCCGACAGCGGCTGGAATAGCCTGACACTCCCAATACGCTGCATGGGTGTAGGCCCCGCAAAATATCCCATTGGCCTCTGCTGCTCTGTGCGAATGGAGCCGCCCTTTCGCATGTCCTCTGGGCTGCAATCCCCACTATCTGTAGACTGAACCATGTAGTAGAGCTCCACGGGGGTGCCCAGGGCCTGCTCAGAAACCCTCTGCCTGCCCGGCCTGACAGTGGGCGGGCTGAACCAGCTGGCCAGGGGCTCCAGTTCGGCAACACATAACCCCAGCTCGCCCTTTAACCTGCATGTCCCGCGCACCTCCTGGGTCTCATGAAAGGCGAACATCCTGACGCAGGGCAGCTTGTGGATGGCGCTGTAATCATCCCAGTCCCTCCCTGCGACGTAGAATAGCACTTGGACCTTGGGCCAACTGGGGTGGATCCTCTCGCTGATGATGTAGGTATGGACCTTCCAGTTAAATGTGAAGAGAGGTGACGATGATGCTGAAGTAAAAGAGGGTGCGTTGAAGGGCCCTGGCAAGGTCTGCAGCAACTCTAGAGGGACAGGCTGCTGAACAGACAGGGGCCCATAGCTGGCATTGACGGAGGGCATATGGCGGGCCTGGTGGATGAAGAAGGACTCGGTGCGGGCCTGCAGGCTGGAGTTCCTCATCAAGTCCTGGTTGGCCTCCTGCAGGAAGAAGGCCGACTCAGCATTGAGGATGTGGTAGCTGACAGGCAGATAGATGGGCATCGGGCCGTACCTCTGTAGGCCGTCCAGGATCACCCTGCTGTCTGCCACTGAAACTGAGGGAGAGAGAGAGAGAGAAAAGAAAGAGAGAAATAAATGTTAACCTGTTAACCTTCGAATGAATGACTGAGCTGAAAAGACCTTCAATGATTCATGGCACTTTTGGTTGTGCACTATAATACAATGTGCTGTACAGTACTTTTTATATATTTAATACTTGTAACTGTAGAAAGAAGATTAAATAGCTAAATCTTATCGACAAATCCTGAGCCAGGCAAGAAATGAAAGAGCAAGCTACAGATAAATAAACCAGTATTTAAGAGAGTGGAATGACCAAATTAGAGGGAATAATTCAGGACGGCATACTTCTTATTCAACATAACATCCGCATGCATCACCTACAACCCCAGGCAAACAAATCTTTAGTCAAATTTAGTGGTGAATGTTAACTGGTTTGTTGGAAGCATCCGTATGATATCACTTTCACGAGCCACTGCACTCATTTGAAAGAATTTGTTAGACTCAATTGGAAACACTTATATCTTTCTGAGGCACTTGCTTATCGGGCTTGTCCAGATTCCCTCTTGCTCTCCTTCCCTCGAATCATCGCTCTCTACCTCAATCGGTTCCTCTCTTCTATCCACACATCTCCTCTTACCCGTCCTTCTTCCGCCTCCTCCCTCCTCTCCTTCTATACAATCCTTGCTATGTCGTTTCTCCCTCTCGCAACCTTCTCGTCCTTCTCCTGTGCTTCCCCTTCCTCCTCCTCCTTCTATCCTCCCCTCTTCCCTCACTCAACCCTTATCTCCATCCTCTCCGCTTTATTAACAGCACACTCCCATGTGAAATCAACCCGACCTCTTCCATCAGCCCTGACACACCCTGCATAGACCCAAAACATCCTCCTATTCCTCCCTCCCCTCCACCTCCCAGATATTTGGGCTGATGGAGGATCCCAGCAGACGCCATTGATTTTCTGTCCCGAACACGGCATGCTGTGGACGGACGTGGCGGTGATTTGTGGCGATCCACGGCAGCACAGCAATGACCGGCTTGTCAGATGGACCGAAGCAGCTGCAAGAGCTCTTCAAACCGGACAGTCCCGTTTCCAGTGGAGTGGTGGAAGCAGGGATGCAGTGAAGGGTAAACCAACCCAAACCTACCTTTATATTGGTGAAATAAACTTTACCAACCTTTGCAAGCTAATATAAGTCTCCATGTTCTACATTAATAGTATGTTTATTTTGTTTATTTATTTATAGGATCCCCATTAGCTGATGCCATGGCAACAGCTAGTCTTCCTGGGGTCCACATGCATAATAGCAAGAAGTGTGACATTGATGTAAGTCACATGAAAAGAAGAACGAATGAATCATAAATAAGATTAAGAAAATGAAACATAAATTATTAATATTCTAAACATATTTGTTTTTATTAATGGTTATTCTGAAAATCTAATTGTTTTTTATCTCGTTGTGATAACCAGCTGAATTTCATCGTCTACCTGCCTTTTTATACACCATTAAATCCCAGACAAGGAGGAATGCCGAAGGACAAAAAGAGTCTGGCAGAGACAATACTGTGTGGGTGATGGCTGGTACACAGGTTTTACTACGAGAGAACATTGTTTGTCCTCGTTGAGACACTAACAATACAGGCGGCGATGACAGGCGGCGAGCAGGTGCTTAGTTGGTGCTGGATCATGCTTACAGTACAGGGAGAGGATTTCTCTGTCTCTCTGTTTCTCTGGGTGGGGAGGGGGGGGTGGTGACACACTGTCCTACATTCCCATTACTGTGACACAGACGAGACTAAATACCTCATTATAGCAGAAAAATGTTGTAATTTGTACTGACTTCAGATTAGGAATGTGTCCCTTTGCATGACACCAATATGACATCGGAAATGTGGAGGTAAAGCCTGTGATTTGCACCCCCGACTCGCCCTTGGATGTCATGTCTCTAGCTACTGTACTTGTAAATCATGTCTGGATGACTGTTTCTGCAA
>CABFOQ010003552.1:3957-20449 GCA_900660455.1 Gephyroberyx darwinii | reverse complement strand
CCACCCCCCCCCCCAGGACATGGGCTGAGAAGTCTGATCACATATCAAACATGCAGCCGAACTGGACAGATGTTAGAATCAGCTTTATGTCTTGATGTTATATTTATGTTGAGCCAGGATCCACAAGAGCATGTGACCCGACTTGCATGTAATGCAATGTCCATGGGGTTCCTGCAACATCTGAAATATACTATAAAACATCTAACATGATGTTTGCCATGAAGACAAGCCTCTGTGGTGTCAAATGGAAACTTTTCTCATTACCACTTGAACTAGCTGAACCCCTGGCCATCTGATCAGACCCCGAAATATAGTCCCTCTTCTTCTTCCTCCTCTTCCTCCATGTTCTTCATCATCCACATCTCTATCCTCCACTTGTGTGCATCCTGCTACCACTTGTCCAAACATATTATTTAATTTGGCCTACCTTCACAAATAACCAATCAAACACATCTTCCTATATCAGATCAACAGAGAGATGGAGAGAGGGAATTGATTTAGGTAAAGGGGGGGAAGAGAGAGAGAGGAGTAGGGGTGTAGGTGTGATGGTGATGGTGGATTCTCTTCTCACAGGTGTTCAAAGAGCTGAGCAAGGCCCATACGCCTCCCCCATCATATGACCCAGTTTCAAATCAGTGTGTTCTTATAGAGACATCACTAATCATAGCAGAACATTGCTCCAGCCTGCTTTACAGGCTGCTGTACAAGACACAATAAACTCACAGCCATACAAGCAGCAAATGGAGGAGGCAAACAGAGGCATGGCCAATCTGGTACAATAATACATCATAATAGTTCAGGTGAAAAACATTCAGAGCAATTTAAAAGATGGCGTGAGTAGCTAGTTAGTGGAGTTTACAGTTAGCCACTTCCCATAATGACTGAATCATTCCTTCATTGGAAAAGAGAAAGTAACATAAATTGGTAATTGGCAACCGAAGAGCGTGTACCAGCAGCCGCCGAGGTTTACAAAAAGAGAGGTAAAGTGGATACATTGGCACAATGTTGGGTTCATCTGAAAGGTATTTTTTTCATTATCAACTGATGGAGAGAACGTGATTCTTCAGCACTGCAGACGGCTAATAGTCGTGATGGACCTGAGCAGCTCTTTGCAATTATTGTCAAATCAAAATGAGAAAAACACTTTGTTATTTAATAAAATCACCCCCAGAGAAATGTTAAGGTCCCCGTAACATCTTATTTTCATGCTGTTTTTTGTTCCTCTCTCTTCCTGCTGTTGTATCAGGAAGTGCCAAAGCTTTTTGCTACATTGATAACGCAGTAAAAGAGATTATTTGTTTTTTGACAGCTGATATTGACATTTGACAAAGTGTTTTTAAATCACAAATCCATACGGCCTTGAGACAGAACAGCGGGATGTGGTCTTTATGTAGAATTTTCTTTTGTTAAACATTTCTTCTCCGTGAAAAGCTTGCTCTGTTGAGAAACTGCTTAGGGGACCTTGAAGTCACCATCAGTCAGTCGGTTTAAGAGGGAACTTTTCCATTTTCAACCCCAGAACAATGGAATGAAAAGGGTATTTTGGGCTCTTCAAGGGCCGGGTATAAATGTCAGCCGCTGCTCTGATGGAGAAAACTGCTCGTGGCAAAGTCAAGAAGTTTAAAAACCTTATCAAAGAAAATGTCTGATAGTCTTTGAGCACACAAAGGGGAGGGGATATCTGAATGTGTCCAAAACCACTGAGCAGCACCACCAATTACCTAAGCTATTAAAAACCCAAAAAACATTTTACTCGGTGTGTTGATTGAATACTGATTTTATATAACTGAATCAAACAATAGAGGTAAGTGAGAGTAAGAGGTAAGCTTTACTCTTCCTTTATGAACAATCATTACCGAGACATAATGGGCCAGATTCATAAAACTCAGCGGCAGCAGCATTACGCCACGCAAAAAAATCTGCAGCACGGCGATTTGAGCTCTTTCATAAAGTTACCGTTGCGTTATTCTCCGCCTTTTCCCCGGTGAAAGCCAATGAAAATCGACATGTTAACGAGGTGTTAACATATTTAAGAGCCACGCTAACCCAATATCTCATAAATCTTTTCAGCACAAAAATAAACATCAGATTAATTTAGTTAATAGGTGAAGCATGCCCAGAGCACATATACTCATTGCGCTCTTTGGACCTTCCTAATTGGAGGCCTGTAGGCTACCAGATATGGATCTATCCTCCATGGCTAGCAATATAATCCTCTGGTTAGTGAAATGTCCAGGGTCATATCTGCGACCAACCAACACTCACAAGAACACACTTAGTGCCCACCACATGTACCCTAACATAACATGTCAAAGGAGAAGCAGGCCAGAGTGGAGAGCAAAGCCTCGCAATCGATAGGTTGAATCATATTTTCCCCTTTCTGAGAAATGAAGAACTGTGACCTGACCGTGATGGATGGGGTGAGGCTAATATATTTTATGGATATCAGCAATAAGTCTTCGCCTTGCGTTTTTCCACGGCTGAAAGGCTCGAGTTGTTTTCTTCTTTGACACCTCCTACGGCCCCTTCAGTTAAAAAAAAACTGCCTTTGGGTCACTGCTCTCGGCGCATTCACCGAGATTGCATGTAGGTAATGCACAGCATGCTCCTCTCTCTCTCTGCAATACCTGTCTCTCATTTGACCTTCAAAACACACACACTCAGACACACCAATCACTGGGAGAGATAGTACCAGGGCCAGATGAAGTATGTCTGAACATAGGAGCTCTTGTCTAGGTGAGGAGGGAAGGAGTGAGAGAGCAAGAGAGCAAGAGGGGGATCAGGGGATTTGTCACTTTCAGATAGGCAGACATAATCTCATGAATGAATTCAGGAGATCAGTAGTTTTCTTGATTATAACAAGAACGTGCTAAAATATCTTCTCCTACTATACCAATAAATGAACATGTCTTTGTGATAAATCCCTCCTTATTGTGAAGTAATGGACATTTGCTGCCCATGGCTTCCTCCAATAATACAAGTTAAATAGCCTGAACAGAGAATTGAATTATTTTTGGATGTCACATTTTACCATTTTGTATGTGCTTTCTAGCATCAGGGGGTCTAGGAGAGGTAAACATTGTTTTTTAAGGTCAGTAACTAAAAAAGTTGAGACCCACACATTTAGATAACTACTTGATAATAAGAAAATATGTTCTTCCTCCTCTACAGGATGGGTTGTATTCCGGAAAAGTAAAGGAAAAAGACTTAATCACAAAGTGAAACATTATCATCAAGACACAGCAGAGGGAAAGTGCATAGTTCTCTTTTTTCTCAGCTGGAATTGTGGTGCAGAAAGTAATTATATATTACATGGTCTAAACAATGCAGAAATTGAGTTGTTTGTTAGCCGTCTTCAACAGCCAATTCATTGCACCACAAGCAGCTTCAATTAGAACCAAAAGGTAATTGCTGCTAAAAATGCTGGTGACATTTAAAATTCATCTTGCCTCTCGCCTCGCTCAGAAATGACGTATTTTCAATGTTATATGAATCTTAAAAAAACACGAAAGGGGGAGGAAAGAAACATCCCGCTTGGGCATCATTCATGCCTGACTGGGGAAAACTCTTCCAAGCATTTCTCTGCATAAAGAACATTTTTTTGCTCCTCATTCTTTGCTGGGCACCACATCTCCCCGGTGGGGCTACTGAGCGATAGCGATGAACAGCACTCCGGCAGTTGTGAAGACAGAAAAAAATTTAAACTTTCTGCCTTGAAGACACATTTGGGAGCTGAATGGGCTTTTTATGACACTTCAATCCTGGCCACTGCCTGTAGACCCGGTGTTGTGCATTGTACGGTGTCAGGGAGGGAGGAGGTAAATGGTGGGGCAGGGACCGACTAAGGAGCCAACAGTTGCTTAGATGAGATGAACTACGAGATGAGAGCTCTCGAAGTGGAGAGGCCAAATGTGCTGAGCTGAGCAGTGCAGCAGTTAGCCTTCCTACAAGGGCACCGCAGGGGCAATCTAAGGTTTCAGCTTTAACTATGTGGGCTCTGCTGTCGTCATTTAAGGCTGCAGATTGCCAAGGAGAGCCCAGGAGTAATCTTCCCTTCTTTTTCTCCTTTATGAATCAAATAATTATGAACTCTTACAGACTCGTTCACTGAAGTAAAAAGCAGTAACAGTGACAGATGATGCAGTGGTGCGCTTACACACAGGCGGACCTGTATCATGAATAACAGGGACTGTGGGCATGTGGTAATCACATCCAAGTGAATCCATTTCAGGTATATATTATGTAGTGGGGCAGGATGTCTCTTTGCAAGTATATGAAATTATTTGTAGTTAAGTAGGCTTGAATAATGCAGCGGGATGGCAAAAGTGAGCAGGGTGAGTAATGCCCTGGCATTTCCAGGAAGGTTACATTGTAAGAAAGTCAATGGTCCTTGGACATCAAACACTTTAACTATTCCAAGAACTCAAAGAATGCGAACTATGCTATTTATTATATTCAGCAGGTACGATGCCCATTAAGACAAGGACAAAATAAAGGACAAGACAGAGAAACTGTCAAACCAGATTACACCTGAAAATGTTCAAATATGCAACAACTAAAATGATTGATCAAGACAAGAAAAAAGCAGCAGAAAGATATTACAGTAGCTTAAGAGCACAATCATGCTAAGGATGATGATGGCAATGATGACGATGAAGAATGCTCAGCATCTGACAAAGCCCACAACAGATGAAGCCTACTGAAAGGAGTGATTCAGTCAAAAGATGTTGTGTATGAAGTACTGTCCAAGCAATCGATGGGAGTCTTTCGTAAATGTTACCCAATACACAGGGCTCTACTTTTGTGAATCAAAGGCGTTCGGCGCCAGTCTGTGGGCCGTGGCGATTGACTTTTCGAATTCTGTGACCAGAGGAGCCACAGAATTCAACGAAGATGTTTTTACGATTATGTAGAATACAATACCAGTAGGTGTGATGGGTCTGGCTTCAATTCAATTGCTTTCAAAAGCAGTGCGCTATGCATCATGGCACTCTGACAATTTGGTATAGGAAGAGCGGCACCGCAACAAAAGCCTCTCCCAAGAAGAAACTAACGTCCTTGATGAAATCTGTCCTTTGACGTCTTCCAGGAAGGCCAACAGAAAACATGTAGCATCCTGCTGGCTAACGTACACTGAACTCTGGCCTCCTCCTCCTGGCCACCAGATCACAAATTTCTGTTGCAGACTGTACGGTACACTTGTTTGATCCAATGGCAAGTATTGCCAATGTGGCTAGACCGTCACCAAGCGGTATTATTGTCCGATAACCTCACTTGTACCTTTTCTCAGTGAAAAATCAAATCAATCAAAAAAAATCTTTGTCAGCCAGCAGAAGTTGCACTGATAAGCTTTCAATTGCTGGAACCAGCGGCCCTGGCTTGTTTATTAGTCCCGGCAATTCATTTGACCAACATATGATGAAAAGTAGCCCGTGTAAATAGTGAAACTACACTGACTTTAATAGCTTCACTTTCGCTTTGGTAGCACAGTGTTGTTGTTGTAACAAAGAGAATCGCTGAACAAAATACTTAATTCATGTGTTGACTTAGCCACTACAGTTAGAAAATCAACAAGCTACTTCCTGGTATGTGGATGTACAGCGCACTCTGAACGAATGCACTCTGAGTTTCCCGTATGCAGGGCTGCTGAGGCTCTGCACAGTCTCAAGCACTACATACGGTAATCCCCCTAAGCAGTGTGCATTGTGAAAACCATTACACACCAGCGTGGAAACAACTGTCCGCACAAACAAACCAGTGAACAAATGAACAAACAAACTAAGCCCAGCGCCAATACAGGTGCACCTAATAAACCTACTTCATCTAAGGTTAGCCAACTAAAACAGCTTTGGTTAAGGTTAGGTTAGTTAGGGTTAGGCAACTGCAACTTTGGTTCAGCTTAGTCAATTAAAAGAATTTGGTTAGGGTAAGGTTTTGATCGTGGTTAAATATGATGAAAACTCACGTCAGAAAACTTCTTTGTATCAGTTGGGACTTGAACCCGAGCTGCTAGAGTTGAAGACAAGTATAGACACACATCTGCCACCCCGACCTCCATGCCCTTACTTTCCACCATGCTATATCTTTGTCAAACCACAGCCTGTTTTACTCACATGACCTTCTGTTCCTTTTACAATTTCATACATAGTTAACATAGACATACAGACAATAGAGATATATGGAAACAGTTATCCCAAAGTAGTCTAAGATGTTAGTGAAACAACATGAAAAATATCTAAAATATCTGTATCTGCAGCCTGGTGCGGATTGAAACATGGGTTGGGTGTTCATCCAATGATCAGCCCACGCAACACAGACAGGGAAATGACCAAGAAGGTTAAGGAGTCAGTGTACACTAGTGCTCATACTTTGCATGCATGTGTGTGTGTGTGTGTGTGTGTGTGTGTGTGTGTGCAAACATGCACATATAAGTGTGCTCCTTGCCTCACACAGCCTCAGGCAACCTCCATTAATAGAAATTTGTATTTGAGCCAGCATGCATTCCACCGGTCATATTTGGGATGATCAAAAGTTTTGCCTCTAAAACCCCAACTTTAATACCTGTACGAACAGTCCAAACACATTTCTGGCAGCACTGAGGAATATAAGTAGTGAGGTGCCTCTGGCAGATGCACAGAGGATTGTGTTGATCAGTGGTCCTGGAGGTGAGGATATGTGCCTCTGACAGTGGCGAGGTGATAAAGCAGGAAGAACGGCGCCCGGTCTGTCCTGGCCCTGGGGAGTCCGGTGCATGCTCCACCAGGAGCACGAGTAAAGAACACAGACAGCCATTTCTGTGCCTCTCAAAACCTCTAAAATGAGATGAACTGAGAGGTCCCTCCCTCCTGCATGCACAGCTCACGGCATGCACATTTTAAAGCCATATCCACTCCCAAAAGTGAGTTTTTTGAGTGAGCTTAGCGGTTGGGGAATAAGGGGGTAATAGAAATAAAGATGGCAAGAGAAAGGCTGCCTATCATTTTCACTCAGCGCTGAGACATGTCGCTATTTGTCAGCCTCTCCCCTCTCTCGTTTGTGACTAACAGAAGCTGCGAAAAGTTTAGCTAGATAATTACCTTGCATTGCCTTGGGTTTTGCTGAGAAAAATCTTTTTTTTTATGGCTGGTCATAAAATAAGGAGCTGCGCATCATAAAGTGTCTCTACACCACAGTGGCACTCTTTAAAAAGCTGTCTTTCTTTGGTAAATCACTCCTGGGTAAATTATGTCTGATACCGAGGCCCAAGGTTACCTAGCCTACAGGCAAAAAGAATAAATCTAGAATAAATCTACCAAAGAGGTTAACAATCTGCTATTTCGTCTTCCTCCAGAGGGTACAACTATGAGGATGTTATGTTTTTCTCTGCTTTGAGGAACCCCACAGCACCTGAGCAAAAAGACAACCCTCTTGAGCCTTACATAAATAATAATAGGTTGTAGAAAACATTGAAATAGGCTGTTGAGGAAATTAAATCTATCTCAAGGAGTTACAGACATACTCTTGAGCTGAAGGACTCCATTTTGAATTTCCTTGAATGAGGATGACAGGACTGATGGGGTGTAGAGTGAGACTTACAAAAGTAAGCCTTGTATAAAGCAGCAGAATTTCAAAGTACCTCTTATGGTAGAAGTGAAAGAAATAATCAATACTCGACATTGAAATTCCTTGTTGATGCTTGAAACATTCAGAATCTAACTCCATATAAAAATTGAGAAAAATTCCCCAATAAGTTCATAAAGGCCACTTGTCTTTAGAGCTCATTTCTTCCAAGATCCCACAGAGGTTATTTCAACCAGCTTATAAAACCTAATCTATCACCAGCTGAAATATAAAAAACGTTTTAACTGTGCTGCATTACAGCAGGGTAACGTTTAACACTGCCGAGTTAAGTTTTCTCATCAAAAGGCTTCTAATGAAAGCAAGTGGGCAATGGCAACGTTTGTCTTGAGGAGGGCCCGAGGTTCACTGCAAAACAGCAGGAGCCAAATACATTCTTCATCTTCATCATTTAATGGTCTCAAAGCAAAGTTGAGCCAATAAATCGCCTCCTTGCTTTCATTTTATTTTTTTTAACTGGGCTTTGATTGCCGGCCTCTCAGATGAAACGCTACTGACTCATAATTTAGATGAGGTACCATAAAGCCAGGTCACATGACCATGCAGCTCAGTCGTAGGATATTAAGGCACTAAACTGCATCAGATGTCACTACTGCTTCATCTCATACTGAATGAAAGGCTCAAAATAAACATGCAATCAATACGATGGATTAATTGGTGTTGATTTTTCAGTTACAATTATTTGGAGTTGACATGTTGAATGGAGAGTTGATATAGCTGGTATTGTTTTGACATTTCAATACAAATTTACTGAAATATCCTTTTTTTTTTAGTCTTTATTTTTGTTATCATTTTGGTAATTTGATAATGGATATAAATACTTCCTCAACACAGATAGTTTCTCACTGTACACATATGTTTCAAATTACCTTGATAAATTAATTATCCACACAAGCAGCAAAGGCAGAAGGAGATGTGGGCGAGTGAGCCCTGCAAAATATCCCAGAGCACAAAAAATAATTTGAAATATGACATGACAGGTCCTTTCCACGTACTCAACCAAGCTATTGTTGTGAACAATTTTTTTAAATTACATTTTACTTTGGTAGAGCATTTTTTTTAATCATTCAATATATCAATCAACCTCCAAATATTAACTGTTCATGAACTCATATGAAGGGATGCATGTAATGACAGTGTTTACAAAAGTGAAATATTAGTTTAATGTTTTACAATACACAATTCCAATAGTTTATCGCCGTTAACTACAATGTGATTAAAGGTTTAGACGTGCCAGTGCATCTGTTAGAAGAAAGTAATGACAAGTAACCATGTTGCCAATTCCATACACACAGTGCACATACAGACACATAGTGCATGAGTGATTAGCTGGTAGCAGGAAAATATCAACACGAGAGCTCCACTGGAGCCGGTGAGGTCAATTTGTGCCTTTGTGTCATGTAGTAACTTGACAGCCGTTTCGTAGTCTGGCACTTCCTAATCGATTTGTGTCTTCGGAAATGAGTCAAGTATGTACAGGTCCATTTTGTGTTCCCTATTTGCTGGATCTGAATAACTGTCGATCCTCCAGATGCCAGTACACTCCACCACTATCCGGGGATGACACCGGCAATTCTTACATGCCCACTCCTCAAACCTAAGGCTACTACCGGACCGTTTATCAGAGGTTCGCTCTATTACTTATTATTTAACAACTCCCCTACAAGCTCAAACATTTGCAGAGATTGGTGCAGTAGGAAGATGTCAAGCCTCTCATTGCAGCTGTATCGGTCTGAGGTCCATCAAGAAAACTATTGACTGCACATTTTAATCTCCTTTCTCCATTTCTATCTATTTTCTCTATGTGTGTGTGTGTGTGTGTGTGTATGTGTGCATTTGTGTGTGTGTCTGGAAAGCAGAGCAAGCTCTTAGAGAAAATCAGTCTGCTGATAAGAGCAGATCAATACCTACGCCTCTTATTATCATCTCAAACCAAACTGGGAACCCAAAATGAATATCCATTGAAAGTTAATGACCTTTCTTAAATACCAGCACAAGGGAACCTGCTTGTTTATGTTGGTTCGCATCGATCTGACACAGAGTGCATGGCCCCGAACAAATCCATCGGATTCATGCAGGCCCTGTCAAAACAAAGACCTTGCCCCACCTTGATCATGGCTCTCCAGACGAAATAAAAAGAGAGCTGGTAGCCAGCCAAGCATGAGAGGAGGTCCACTGACCAAAACTAAAGCAGGTATTACTTCTTTATCAGTAATTGCTGGTGATTAAACAGCAGTGTGTTTACTGAAGACTCATGTTCAATAGCTAGTTGTGCTCTAACAAGCCACTTGAGTGGCTCATGAGCATCATGTTGGGCATCATGCCTTGCTGCTTTTCATCCATCTTGGCACAGTTCCCCTGGCCACCAGCAGCATGTTGTATTCACATTCACAGTTTGCCAGCAAGAGCTGTCAAGAGAGATTAAAGCACTTTTGGGTTCCTATTTCCTCTTTGTCATACAAGAACAATAGTCATACAAATTTAACAGATAGAGGTACTGATCTAGGATCGCTGTCACTTAGGAGGCAAACTAGTCTTTAAACAGAACTATATTCTAAGACGCAGTAAAATAGATGATGTAGTAAAATAAAATAAGGAGGATATTATAGAAGGATATGAAGTCAGAGATCAGCCTGTTAATAAAATGGTTAGGCATGTTATAGTGTCTCTTAAATAGACATGATGCCATAAATAGAAACTACCCAATTTGAACAACTACTGTACGAGAACATATAACTTGGTCATATCAACAAAGATTTCTGAAATCGGCCTTGCCTTTAGCAAATGTAACCTTTACCACCAAGGGGAAATAGTAACCTTTAATCAGTGTTACATTAGAGGACAGAGCCTAATGTTCAAATACATGTACTTTCAAAGAATACTTTCTTTTTTTCTGCCACCGTTCCTGTCAGTTTCCATACAATCTAATTTGGCAGAGAAATCAAAAAACAATATTTGGAATGAACAAATAAATAAATAAACCCACTATCACTTGTTCCAAATCACCAAGCTGTCAGGCATTGATGCAAGACAATTAAGACTAAAGAAATAGACACACAGAATGACAATATAAGATCCCAAATACCCCTGGCTTCAACTTAGAAAACAGCATCACACATGCTTAGCTCCCAAACCACCTCAGTCACCACATATCATTGCAGTCCGTCAATGAAAAGCTATTTACATAGCTTAACAATTTTCACACTTCTTAATATAATTTGTGAATTGTCCAATTGGCATTCTTGGAATAAAATATATTGTGAATCCGCATTTATTTGTGTTTGTGTTTTTTGAGATGTTATAGCTAGCCAGCTGATAGCAACAGGTTATGTGTAATGATATCTTTGCTAATCAGAATAACCCATATGTTAGCTAGGTAGGCTACTGCCTAGTAGAGATGTATCTGAATCCAAATACCTGTATTGAACAGGAATTATATCTGCTCTATTCTCTAGATTGTATATACCTTACTCTCTAGATTACATAAATGTGCTGTTTTGTATATATCTATGTTCTCTTTTTGTACATACTTATGCTCTCTAGAAGACACTGCTTGTGTAACATGACATGACATGAGTGACCTTGCACAGGGTGGTGGTGCAAAAAAAAAAAAGGAGCTATTGCTTATGCCCCTGAAGTGGCTGTCCTCTACATGGGGAGACTACAGACAGTGGAACAATATGGTGTCCTGCAGAGTGACTGACAACACAAAAAAGTTCTAGTTAGTTTGACTGACTCCCAGAGATAGTTTAGCTCTAACTAGACAGTACCGTAGCCTATCTAGCTAACATACAGGTAACTCTGATTAAGCAGAGATATCATTACACATAACCAATTGCAATCAGCTGGCCAGCTAAATACACTACAGCTAACGTGTTGCTATCTTGGTCAGTACACATCGCATACCCGACGATCACCATTTCTGAGACAGTGCTGGTGCAGTGATGACTCATGTGAAGTACATGGACACAAAAAATTGGCTAGCACTGGTCTGCGTTAATAGCAATAGCATACATTATACGGAGCAAGCAGAATAGCCTGTTAGCTGTTAGCAGATATCTGTTAGCATGATAGCAGATCGCTAGGTTAAATTTATAATATTTAAAAAATATATATATGTAGGCTATATAGCTAGGTTATGTTGGACTGGTCTATATTTTCATTAGACAGCTGAGCTAGGTAATGGTTTGTAAAATAAAGAAAGTGTTTCCATTACGCACTGTGTCATTACGCACATGACGTTCCCACTTTGTCCTGGCAGCAAAGAAACACATTTTTAAATAGGATGTGCACAGACACAGCCACAATCCAAGTATCAAATAAATGCAGATTCATCAGCTTTTAAATACAAATTACTTTATTTCATTTATTTGTGCTTTGTCTATTACAGATGTGGTGTCTTAAATATATTTTTTAGTCATGTCATCCCTTTTGATACCGTGTGATGCCCACATTCAGCCCCCCTGCAGAGATCAGTGGGGTGTGTAGAGGAGAGCTTGTCCCTACCAGTACATACTGCTGCTGAGATGAGAGCATACACTGCTCAGTGGCTTGGGTATGAAAAGAATATTGGACTGCTTGAAGGAGGTCTCTGATTTCTACACACGCACACACACACACACACACAACATCTAGCATAGTGTAATCCCTCTGTCTCTGTCGTTGTGTGTGTGTCTCTTTGTCCTTGTCTCTCTCTTGATCCTCCTGGTTTTGATATGAAAGAAGCACTGTACTTTCTTTCACTCACTCACTCACTCACTCACTCACTCACTCACTCACTCACCCCTCTCTTTCTCCCTCTCTTCATGCACCATTTACTGCCTTGTGTAAGTGAACTTTTCAGACAGTACAGTGTTAGTAACTGTTGTACAAAAGTTAGAGGTCAGTCTTCACTATGATTATGTCTCCTAATATATAAATGCCATTGCTTTTATACCCTGGTGAGAAAAAGCTATTTGAACTATTTACTGCCATCAAGGAGAAGCAATGATAGAGAGACTTGGGTTCACAGTAACAAGTGCAGCGGCTTAATGAAGATATAACAGGATATCAGGCTGACTCTTAGCGTGATTGATGATGGCAGTACACTAACAGCTAAAAGCAAAGGACAGACTGAGAATAACACAGATTTTCTCTGCTTTGCCATATTTTAGGAGCTTTGCTATATATATTTAAATAATAATAATAAAATAAATAATAATAATACAATTTTAATAAAGCAGTTAGATTTGAAATGATGATATTTCTTATAGAGCCATTCATTTTTACAGTGTCGGATAAGCTCCAGGTACAGCTGGGCATTATCTTTAAAACACTGTTTAAATCTTTCCACTCTGCTAGGTTTGCATCTGACACTTAACTACATTTGTTTCAAAAGCATAACAAAGCGCATTATTCTGATTTATTTTTATTCATCCTGAGACAAAATTAATTTGGCAACGCTTTCGATCAAAAAAGTTTATTTTATCCCTCTTTTCTTTCTTCCCTCCCTCCTTCCCTAGCTCTCTCTCTATCTCTCTCCCACAACTGTGCTTCCTCACTCTATCTAGACTCTTCTCTCTCTCCTTCCTACCTCATGAGGCCCGCAGCTAAACCCTGGAGATACAGACATTCGTCTCCCTCAGGTCCCCATCAGCTCCACATCACAGAGACTCTGCAGTGACACAGGTCGCATCTACAGTCTGACAGCCTGTCATTCACACAGACACACACACACACACACACAAATGCACACATACACACAAACATGCATGTACACACAAGCATGTATGCACACAAGCGCACCACATGTATGCACTGGGACAAAGTCAGACACCAGTCACATAAATACACTCCCCATACATGCACAGCCGCTGTGAACTGTGAACACAGACTCCAAACCAAGTCAACACTGAGTTTATAGAGCATGCTGGGGAGCACAGCTGCTGTCACAACTACTGTCATGATCAGCTCCCTTCCCTGCTCGGCTCTGCTCACTGCACCCAATCTACTACAGTCAATATTTACAGCCTGCCAGAGGAGAGGTGCCCTGCAGCCAAAACCAACCATTTACACTACACCCGCTGCCTGGCTAATTAGGCACATTCGTCTTTCATTTAGCTCAGACTGAAGTGTAGGAAAGGCACCAAGCAAGCAGCCGCCTTCATCTTCAGTTTCAGTCAGTACGGGCGCCAGAAAACACCTCAAAAACAAAACAGCCCATCCTTGTTTCTCTTTGTTTTCTGAAGTCGTAGGGAAGGGGTGGTTCAAGGCTTTACGACTAGCGTTGTTCTTCCGAGGTGGTCGGCTGAAAAGGATGTGCTAAGGGAATGAGATGAGTGATTGCGGAGTGGGCAGGAGGAAATAAAACAGTGTGGGTGATATACCCCCAACTCTTCTGTCTAAATGGACCGGGTGGGTATTTTACAAAGCAGGATTAGCAAGTTAGCCAGATAACTAAAAAAAAATTAGAAATATCTTCTAAAATTGTGTTTATTATTAGCAATCTTCAACATACATGACTGAATTATATGTGGATGTTTTACAGATTCAATCAGTTCCACTAGGATATATATTTTTGTCACAGTTATCTGGCTAACTTTCTAATCTGGCTTCGTGAAATACCCCCCCCTGGTCGTCAGCAACTGCTAGGTACAGTTTGTGATTAGCTAGTAGAGAGCCTCCAGTTTCCTCCAGCTAAAGACCAAAGAAAATTTAGGCAGGACACATACTAGACCTCTTTAGGAAATGAAACATCTAAGTTTTCCAATATCTATTTAGCGCTCTAACTTTAAAGTAGTCTGACCTACAGGAAGCGAGCGACTGGCATAGCCTCCCTTATCGGGACTGCTGAATTTCAGATAAATTCCCTTTTCCGCTTTCTTTTTGTTACAACTTCAAAAGCAACAACAACAACGTACCATATAGCGGTAGTGATTAAATTGAGGAAGAAATCTTGCAAAATGTCAGGCCTGTGCAATTCGTTCTGTTGAAAATTTAAAAACAAACAAGCGTAGTGACTCGTTAGCCGTGTACGCTCCACCAACAAAACACTTACACTACCTTTAAAGTGATAATCTGTGAAATTCTTGTTTTTCTTGATTTGTATGAAGTTATTTCCCTGCCAAAATGATCGAAAAATGGCTGATGTGAGCAAGAAAATTGAATTTGTATCTGCAAAGAACTATTTTCAAAAGTGTAAAAGAAACCGACTGCGGCTAATAAACAACGGTGAAACCTTCCCTCCGTAAAAGGAACAGCAAATGTAAAAGCTTTCCTGAACTGGGTATGTGTTGAATCACAAATCAACAATGGAGCGTAGCGAAAGGGACATTTATTTATATGAAAAACATGCAGATTATTACTTTATGTCTCTTTTGATGAATAAGTCAGCAAAGTGTGTAAAATGTATAAGTAATGCATTTGAAATAAGGGCATTTACAACCTCTGAATAAACTGAGAGATGGACTTGATAGTGGGTTAGGGTGTCCAAATTTGGTAAAAGTCACATAAAGTGTGTCCAACTTTGGGCTGAAGGAGAGGTGTGTTTCATTGTTTGTGGTATAATAAGATTGTATGTGACGTGTCCTGAAAAAAGATGATGGATAGAGTGTGTGGTGGACTGTGTGTATGCATATATGTGTGTGTGTGTGTGTGTGTGTGTGTGTGTGTAGGGGATGAGGAGGGTGCTGTTGCAATGTCTTTCTATCTTTCTGCATCTCTTCTCTCTCTGCCTTTCCTTCTCTTCCTTTCCTCTCTCGTATCTCTCTATCCAACACTATAACTCCAAACCCCAATGTGTGAGAGCTTTAAGCAGTACAGAAATGCTGCTTTTAAGCCCAATGAGATAATATCACACTGACCTTTCAGAATACACCATATGCACAGGGTCTGACATGAAAGCATTTAAATTAAATTCCCATTTCCCATTCAACGTGTTTATAATGGAGCAGTTAGCAGAGGCGTCTAAAATACTGCAAGAAATTCCAGCTGTGAAATTGCATGTTCAAATAACACTGGACAGCGAACATGATTTAACGTAATTGCTCCTTATTATCAAGGAATGTATCTGCGATGTCTAGCGGATATCAATCGGTGAGGGGAGGTGAGCTGAAGAGGGAGGAGGTGTGGCGTCCAATAACAATGCTGAAATAAAGCCTAAATATAAACTTGGAGAGCTTTTTTTCTTTCTAATATATTTTCTCTCGCGGCACTCGTAGCTCTAAAAGTTCCCGGAGTTCACGGCAGACGAGATTCGTTAGCGCTAACGAAAGAAAAGAAACACACTAATGAAAACACAAATCTCACGTACTCCCGCAGCTCTAACTACGCCGACGGTCAGGTCAGGGGGGAAGACGTCGATGGAGAAGCGTTGATGGTGAAGGGGAATAATGAGAAAAGAAAGTGAACAAGTTTAGAAATAAAGTGGATAGTAAAAAACTGACGATGCTTATATCGTATTGTTGTAAACCTTTAAACAATTTCTCATTAATCTGATTGAGAAAGAAAGTTTTTCATTGTGTTACTTCTAAACTTGAACACACACACACACACACACTGGTGAGGGTAGGCAAGATGAGTGGGGAGGAGGTATGGCACCACACCCTACCTAGCAAAGCTACTCTCTACTGTCAGCAGCAGCAGATAGATGTTTCAGATAGAGTCTGTCATTACTCCATCCTTCGGTCCCCGCTCCGAGCCGATACCGCAGAAATATTTATCGAAAGGAGAAGGGGAAAAGCTGATTTTTCGCTGTGTGCCTGCTGAGAGAGGGGGAGGGGCTGATGGAAATTGGCGTACTCACAAACCTGGATGGATTCTGCACAGTTAATTAAGATAAAACGATTCAATTCTGGTGAGATGGAGACGGCGGTTCGGCGGGCGCAGCGAGCGGCGG
>CABFOQ010003547.1:7555-56349 GCA_900660455.1 Gephyroberyx darwinii | reverse complement strand
TTACTTGCTCCACAGGACAACGCCAAGCTGCTACAGGAGAGAGCTGTGGCTTACATCAATGCAGACTCTGCCATAGAGGGTGAGGGAACGTCAGGATGTGTGTGGGTGTGTTTTGTTAAATGAATTAACTCAAGGAGGTTGAGTGTGAATTACTTAGTGTGTGTGTGTGTGTGTGTGTGTGTGTGTGTGTGTGTGTGTGTGTGTGTGTGTGTGTGTTACAGGCATGTACACACTGAGGGTAGACTGCACTCCATCTCTGAACACCCTGGTGTATGACCTCACCAAACAGGTGAGCACACTAACACACACAGACCCACAGTGTGTCTTAAATTGTGTTATGAGTAAAGAGAGACTAAATAGCTAGATGATAGGTGAGCCGGTTCCTGTCTGTCTCTCCCTCTCTGTCTCTTACTCTCCTTTGTCTTGTTCTCTCTTTCTGTCTCTCCCTACCTGTCTCTTTCTCTGTCTCCCTTTATCACTTTTTTCTCTTTCCCTCTCTTATTTCTCTCCCTTCCTGTTTTTCTTTCCATCTATCTTTCTCTCTGTAGATAGCCAGTCCAGAGGAAGGAGAGGAGGGAGTTTCTCTGTATGAGAGTTGGCATAAAAGAGACAACTGGACAAACGACCGTGATGCTCCCAGGTAAACCGCAAACCTCCACACTGTTTGGTCTGGAGCCAGGGTGCATATGTTGAACAAGGACTAGGACAATAAAACAAACAAGTTTCCTCAACAGCAATACGAAAAAAACATCATCCATGGGAGCAGTGCTGTAATCAGAAGTCTTTTCACTATGAGCAACAAGCTGTTTTAATTCAAACATTAAAGCTTTGCCTTGCCAGGAAGTGCATTGTTAGTCCCACCCTCCTCCCCCTCAGTTGGTCAAGTTCTCGCCCCAACACCTGTCACTCATCTTGATGAGCTGTCTTGACATGGCATCGACCCTGACCGTGCTTTCCCCCTGGTCACTCTCCCGTGCAAGAGGCTCTGACCGCGAGTTAACAGAGCTAATTAGGAAGCATTCATCGAAAATAAACAGAAAAAAGCTCAATAAAATCACTTCAGAACATCGACTCCAACGATTGAAGCAACTGTTCTCCGAGCATCATTTCTGAGATGTTTATTCCTGTAGTCTTTCAAATAAAAGTTGAGAGAAAACTTTCCAGTCAGAACTATTGTTCATAGAACGAAATCCCATCAGTAGGAAAACAAGGGAGCACACAGATCAAATTGGCTGGTTTTCCTTGTCACTCAGCTGTTGTTGATCATGTGTGAACATACAGTGAGCATGAGCTAACCAGCATCCATAAAGCCCACCACAACAGTCAAACAATCAATTAATCACCTAATGAATGAATCTGTCCTCCTCCTCCCCCGTTTGCTGTACTAGGATCAGTAAGCTGGGCTCAGGAAGTGATTTTGAGGCCTATTTCATCCGTCTGGGCATCGCTGCCGGCAGGGCCAGATACACCAAGAACAAGGTGAGACATCCTGCTCTGTGTGTGTGTGTGTGTGTGTGTGTGTGTGTGTGTGTGTGTGTGTGTGCTTTTTGCTCTGAGGACATTTTGGTTTACATGGATACACAAACTGTATCTAGATGTATCTTAATTCTGCTCCCTGTGAATTCCAGGATATTTATGTTGGTGTGTGTGTGTTTGCATGCTTGCAATGGTCCTGTATATGTGCATGCATTATTACGGTTGTTTTTTTTTCATGCATATGTTTTGCGTGTGTGTGTGCGCATCTACATCTCTAGAAAACAGAGCGATACAGCAGTTACCCAGTCTACCACAGTGTGTATGAGACTTACGAGATCGTGGAGAAGTTCTACGACCCCTCCTTCCGAAAGCTTCAGGCAGTGGCGCAGGTGAGGGGCGGGCTCATCTTCCAATTGGCCAGTTCCCAACTCCTCCCCCTCGATGCCAACCAATACGCAGTCTCTCTGAGGAAGTATGCCCAGAGCATTGCCCAGCTGGCACAGATACATCCTGAGGAGATGAAGATGTATGAAGTGACATTTGGTGAGTTGGACATGTTTATAGAATTCGTTTGACACAAAGGCGCACTAGTTTTTACAAGAATAATGAAAATATCTGGCAAACTGTATTTTATCTGACATTTAAACTCAAATCTTAAATATAAACTGTGAATAGTGAAGTTGAAATGGTTGGTTGTTTGGCCAAGCGAGCCCACTACCTACTGATACATATTGCATGAGTTAAATGTAAAAAGTATGCATACCCCAAATTTCTCTCTATTTAGAACTTCAAACGTAAACTTATATCTCCAGATTCCCTGTTTTCTGCGGTGGAGAACTTCACTGTTGCAGCCAGGGACTTCCATGAACGCCTCGAGACCCTCGACACAACAGAGTAAGTGTGTGTTCAAAGTTTTGTACAATTTAAGTGTCTGTTCAAATATTGCCATGTGTTAGTGTACTTGTTCTAGTGTGTATTTAAATGTTTGTTTGGCCTTTTGTGTGTGTGTGTGTGTGTGTGTGTGTGTCAGCCCTCTGCAAGTGCGTGTGGTGAATGACCAGCTCATGTACCTAGAGAGAGCCTTTATCGACCCCCTGGGCTTACCTGGCAGGCCCTTCTACAGGTAAGTCACACACACACGAGATACAGGATACACACATACAACTGCCATTTTCCCCCATTTGGTTTTACACATACTTGGTTCATCCAGACTGCAGTATATTTAGTGTGATTCTATTTCAGAGACAGAGAGAGCACAGTACATATAATTATTTCACTCCTTGCACATAAACAATTTTCTTGAATTTTCTTTCATTCCGTGTGTGTTCAGCCATATTTTCCACTGTATATGCCCAGTCCCTCTCTCATTTCCAGTTTTTAACAGTTCTGTTTCATCAGCTGACCTATTTGCTCACACAAACCAGCATCCCTTTTTATGTTTTACTTTTGTTTCTTGCTTTTTGCTACAATCCGTGTTACTTTTTATTAACCCCTTTGTAAAGCACTTTATGACTGTGTTTTGAAAAGTGTCACATCAGCAGACTTGTATAAAATATGATTGTTAATACCTACACTGGCCTTTCTTTTACCGCAGCATAACATTCTCTCTCTGTCTCATCTCTCTCTTTCAGGCACGTGATTTTTGCTCCCAGCAGCCATAATAAATATGCTGGGGAGTCTTTCCCTGGCATCTACGATGCACTGTTCGACATTGAGAATGCAGCTAACCCAGAGAAGGCCTGGGAGGACGTTAAACGTCAGATTAGCATTGCAGCATTCACAGTCCACTCTGCTGCCATGACTCTAACACCGCCTGCCTGACACACACACACAGAGTGATGATGGATAATAACTCTTTTCTGATGCATTCATGCTCCCAGGGAGCTGGCAAGTATATGAACAACAATAACGTGATCAACACAAAAAAGCAAGAAATAGAGGGGTTGAAGCTGGAAAAGACTGTCCGTAAGACGTGTACGTGGATCCCTGAAAACCTGAGGAGATAAAATTGTTATCTTGTTCTTGTACGGGTCAGAGGAAACAAGTTTAACTTACATCCATGTTGATATTTTTAATAAATTACTTTATTTCCTTGAAGGCAAACACAGTATTTTGTGCACACCAGGAAATATGATAAAATGAACGAGAGTTGTTAAGGTCATAAAACAGGCAACAATGTGACTCAATGAAGATGGGCAATTTGACCAACAGTTATTTGTTTTTTTCTCTTACACGTTTGGTTCCTTCCTGGCCCCCGATGTTTTCCAAACTGATTTTCTCCCATCTGATAATCTGTAGCCCTGCTGATGGCAATATGGACCTTTAAGATGTGAATGTCATTGGGCAAGGCAACAAAAATAAAAGGGTGTATGGCAAGAAGGCTTTGGATTTCAGAAAAAATAAATCTCCTTTTGTGTGAGTGAATATCATCAACGTCTGGTGAAAACCTTGTAACTCCAATTTTGTTGGTCTTGATGTTTTAACTTCAGTTGAAGGATTACAACAAAAAAATTCCTCTATGGGTTCGACAAGTTCTACAATCCTTGTGTTTGTGAAGCCTTTTCAAAACCTAGTAGATAAACTCAAAAATGCTGGACCGTCCAGCTAGAAACAAGGCTGTTTTTCTTAGTTTCTGAAAAGTTGACATTTTGGAGATCCCAGGTTTTCACCAGACAACAGCGATATGTTTGACCTCTAAAGAGGAAACGGTTATGATCTCGTCTGAGCAGCTTTTATTTCAAAGCAAGTTGTGTATCCAGAGTCAGTGTTGTTAAAGTCAATAGGCTCCTGGTTTATTTCAAGGGTTTGGGGGATTTTACAAATAAAATACATTACTTGAATTTCTGTTGGGTCTGATGTGGAGATCAGATTCACAATGTGACTGGAAATATACACAGAGTATATAAGTAATAGTGCCACCTGCTGTTGAGTTGCACACCATTCAGCGTACACAATCCGGACACTACACAGCTTTAATGAACATATGAGCAAAGTAACGATGAAAAAATAAATATATATATACAGAGTCCAAAAGTCTGAGTCCACTACCAAGAACTCTTTTGTTTCCTCATTTATCAAAAACCAATACAAATATTTAGTCAAATAATATTTCTCAAAAAGAGATTACATAACTTTCACAATAATTTTGTGCATAATTTACCAAAAAAATAATTCAATTCATAATTTTAAATATTTTTCAACAGAACTCCTTTTTCAAAGTCAAAGCACTAGCAACAATAAATGCATAAAGGACCATATTAATTTAGTCAATATCTGGTATTAGTTGTTAAAAGGCCAAAACAATTCACACTGTGTATTAGGACCATACATGTGTTAGTGTTTGAATAAAATATGGTGACAACAATTTGAGAAAAACTTAGCAAATGGTGTGCAAACAAGATATTCAGATATATTTCAATTCAATATGAGCATCAGAGAACTTCAGTTCTAAATAACGTATTCTTGAATAAGAAGTATCAACTGAGTAAAGTAGTAGTTTGAGTAGTTTTTGATAATTGATGAAAACAAACAGTTCCTGGTTGTGGACTCAGACATTTAGACCCCACTGTCCAGCCACCAGATACACATAACATGTTCAAGTGTGGGAATAACTGACTTGACATCAGATCTTATGATCAGATCTCAAAAGTTACCCTGACATGTCAAGTGCTCCTAGGGTCTTTGGTACTTTCTCCACGAGGCTGTTATACAACATAGTCGTCTCAAGTGTGACACAATTCTTCAGGCCAAATAAGGGATTCCAGATCCCGACCCCTTTTAGTCTAATGTGAAAATGAATAGGGGTGTAAAATAACTGTGATCAGCGCTAATATTGACTATTTCTTTGTTTGATGAGGTAGATTCTGATGGTTTTGAAGCTGCTATGAAAAAAAAGTATTATCCAAAAACTCAGCATCTCAGCATTTGTCCCTTTGTGACCTGAGGATAACGCAACATCCACAGCATGCTTGTTAGCGAAAAACATTTATTCAGTAATGCCTTAAAATGTGTAATGTATTCATCATATGTCATTTCTACTTATATTATTTCACCCATTTTAAGAAAAGTACGAAAGTCCCATTATTTCGTGAGGAATACGCCTCAACACTGATCATATAATACCTTGTCATCTGCTTGAGTCTTTTACTGCAGCTCAAGTCCATCCTGCATCTCTTCTTTTGACTAGATCACCACATCATCACATAGAAATGTCTTTTAACGTCACACATTGCTATTTCTTCAGCAATGTCTGATGTTAAAGGTCTATCCACACATTGCGGCTGTCACATCAATTTTCATGAGTACTTTGGGCAGCTCATAGCAGCTCCAAATGACACTCAGATGAACGGACTGGGGCGGGGCAGGCTAAAAAGATGATGTCAGAGGGGACATTATTTTAACGGCTAGTAAGAATTGGGGGTACAAAACATTCAGAGCGCATTACGGCTCACCCACAAGACAGCATGAGTCGGTACATGGACTAAAGGAATCTCACTGAGCAGGACTGTACCCCCAGTTCTGAACTGCCTCAATGATATTGTCTCCTGTATTCTTCTTTATAGTACATAGCGACACTGGAGGGGAATTACGGATGGAAATCTGAACGACTCAGATAAAAAGGGGCTAAGTGAGGAGACCGAAGGTAAGAAAGAGGTGAGGTGGCTAAGTCTGTTTGGCTTCCCCTTGTCCTTGTCCCGGTGGCAGGGAGGGCAGGTCGAGGCGGGCCCACGTGATCGGCTCAGCCTTCCTCATGGAGACCTCCATCTTGGCAGCCATCAGGTTCACCACACTGCTGTTCACCTCCACTGCCTGACAGGGCAAAGAAACCTGTGTTAGGCTGTGAGGCCACCAAACACCTCTGCTTTTAGCTAGCGGTGATTAGGTAGATACCTGGGCAAGCAACAGTCATGTCTCGTGCCGTTATGAGGCTGTTGAAAACACACCTGAGGTTCACTCTTGTTGCAGAACATATTTGTGACCCCGCCTGACAAATCAAAACGTGTGGTTCCAAGAGGGGTTTGAACAGCATGTGACATTTTTAACCACACTGAGCACTAAAAACACACTCTCAAGTAATAGAACAAAGACAGCAGTGCTGCAAAGACGGGTGTCTGGGGGATCGAAGATAGATATAACGCCATGATTTAACAAGGAAGTACAATTTTCACTCGGACATCCTAAACTTGCGTGAACAGCTTTTCCAGGGCTAAATCACATCTCCTCTCCCCTACTTGCAAAACATGTTGCTCCTGTCCTGTCTTCCCTTTTTTTCCCTTCACCTAACACCTATCTACTATACCTGAACAGTCTCAGAGAATATTTGTCCCATCTAGTATCTGGGTACTGTGGCTTGACCCTGCTACTCCTTACTGTTAGCTGCTTGCTATTGTAGGTGATGTTGGAATTAATGCTTTATTTTACTGATGCACTCATTGTAAGTCACTGTGGTTAAGACTGCTCACTCAAATCTAAGTGTAAAATGTGGCAGTGCTTTTCTTTTCGTAACTCTCTACGACACTTAATGCACCGACCGAGTTTCTCTCCTCTGGAAATTCAACCATTTCAAATGAGAGAATCAGTTACCGCTGCATCATTCCTTTGCAACATATTGCACTGCAATGCAGGGGTTGCATGTTTATTCCACTGTTGGCTTGGTGATGCATGTGCAAACGTAACCGAATGTTGGCCCATAGTTTGATTGCTGTCTGTGAAGTTTGTGATCATATTTCATCAGTAAATTGTATGTTGTTGGTCTACAACTCTGTAACAATGGAGCTCAGACATTCAACAGAAATCGCCTAAAACGTAAATCTGCGTTGTTTCCCTTTAACACACATTTTAATTGTTTTATGTTCATTGCTTTTGTTTTATTTTGGCTATAAAGCAAGATCTTGACTTACCCCCCATAAGCTGATCTTCTGTTCAAACTCTTTATCTCCCTCAAACACCACACGGATGTTAACCTGAAACAGTCAGGGACACAGTTATGTGTTTGTGTGTGTGTTAATGAGAGTAAGACGGAGTGAGTGAGTGATGTTATGTGTTTTTACCGTAGTGCTGTTGGCCTCCACATAGCTGAGCTCCGGTATGGAGTTCTTGGCATAGATGGAGATGATAACCTGACTGCCTGTCTGGTGCCAATCAAACCTACACGGCATCACCTTCATCCCCTACAGGGGGGGGGGGCAGAGAAGATCAGAAGAATATTGAAAATCAAACATAACAATTAACAACATATTGTTTCTTTCTGTTGCCATGAAACATCTTTCTTGGCAACAAGATGGAAAAACAAATCAGAGAAAGGAAGATAATACTGAAGACAAGAAGTACTAGTGCATGCACTAGTATGGACAAATAAACACAGGAACAATGAAAATCTAATTAAGCTGACTGATGTCAGGAGTGAACTTGCTCAGTCTCTTGTTGGGGTACTTCCTGTCTGACCTGGTTGTGTTTCCTCCAGAGGTGACTTCCTGTAGTGCAGCCCTGCTGGGACAGAAAGGAGTTGAAGTCCGATGTCTTCTTCCGGCAGCAGCTCCAGTACTTTATACTACAGACAACAAAACACACACAACTACAATTATAACCATATCTTAACACAAAGGTTTTCAATGAAAACAAGGTAAATATATGGGTTGTGTGTGTGTGCGTGTGCTCACCCCTCATGGAACACAGGTACTCCAGGGTGGTGCTTGCAGACCTCCCCGTCACTCTCTGGTCCAGAGTAAGACTGTAGAAGCCAGAGAGTCATAGTCAGCCACACATCCAACAAACTGACCATCGGGAAAAAAAATTACAGTACAAAATAAGAACTAACTGTCAAGCATGGTGATATATCTGCCCCCCCATATAACATCTATGTAACTGACATAAGATCAACATCCTACCTTCGCGCAGCCTCCATTCTTACAGGAAGTACCAAACTTCACCTCATCACTGTCTTCCTCTGTGCAGAAGTAGAGCCACGATTTACACTTAAATCCTTATGATGACATATTACCACCACATGTATTTAAAGCCTTGTGTATGTGTTCGGCCCAATAACACCTAAATCAAAGTTTGTGTGTGTACCTGTGTTGTCAGTGAGTCTATTGTCATTTAGCTGCAGTTTTTCCAAAGCCTGTCTCAATGATGACGACACCTTCTGCTGCAGTCTGACTGGGGGCTCGTCACCGCTACAACACACACACAAAAATATCGTTTCCAATTATCAGAACGAGGGAGGAAGAGGAAAAGACAGAAAATTTTGAATTAGAAAATTAGAGAAGACATGGGGAGCGCTCACCTCGGTCTGTGGATCTGCTCCAGTGGTTTGGGAGCTTGAATAATGTACGGGTCTCCTTGAGGTTTCAGCTCCTCTCCAATCGCCTTCCTCTCCCCAGACGTCTTCACCTCGGGACGCACCACCTCTGCTGGCTTCTCACTGTTATGGGGAGCCCTGCTGCAGCCCTTCAACACCCACACAAACAGTACAAGCACATAGACGCACACAGACAAACAAAACCACACACACGCATGCATACACACACACACACTATTTAAAGTTACATTGTGCAGCCTTGAAGCAGGAAGTGTATTGTTAGTCCCACCCTCCTCCCCCACAGTAGGTCAGATATTAAGTTTAAAACGGCACTAAGCAAATGTTTTATGTAAAAATACCGGTCTTATCAGCTTAAAACACAAAGTGGGGTTACAACAGAGAATAGCCTCTTTCACTGATATTCACCCTTTTGCTGTGCAAACAGTGGTCATGGCTAACATGGCTGTACTCACTTCAATACTCAAGAAGTCTGAGAAGTCTGTTGTGCGCCGCTTGCAGCAGGACCAGCCCTGTAGTGGAAGACACACAGATACCACTCAAAGTATGAGCCGATACCTCGTACTGAGCTGATCCACCGCTTTAACTGAACAATATAGACTGAGACCATTAGCTTGGAGTTGCTGACTAAAAGAAAGTTAAAGATATAATTTTTCCATTGGAGAGATCTAACCTTCTATGGGGTAAAAACGGTAGAAATCAAGTTGTTGTTCCTTGACCACTAACATGTAACCAGTGTCAGTACCTGGGCATCATTACAACTCACCTGACTACAGATAATATCAGCTAATTATCTCAAAGGGTTGAACCCACCTTGAGAGCATCATGAAACACGGGCACCCCAGGGTGGAAGGTGCAGGCATCTGGGTGTGAAGAAACAAACATGACAGAGCTGGCTACTTAATTTACAACAACAACAAGCCTCTTGCTAAGGATCAATGTCACAGATCGAACTCCTGTCCTCTGGCAGGAGGCTGGTCTGTCAAGACCAAAACCTCCCAGCACTTGACAGCTTCTTCCCCAATGGCAGTGGGGCTCACAAACAAAGCCCCCTGACCCCCAACCCCCCAGACACACACACACACACATTTAATTATTTGTTTCATTGTATATATGTATATATTATTTAATTTGTTTGACATAACATAAGCCAGCTCATTTTTAAACCATTAACCCAGTGGGGTCCCAAACCGTGGTTCGGGGACAACCAGGGGTCCTCGAGGAGGTTCCAGGGACCCAAAATGAGTTCAATTTGACTATTATTTCAGTAACTGGACTGGATAGTATAAATGGGAAAAAGGGAAAGAATGACTATTTTGATCAAGGGTTTCACTCTCTCAACTATTATCTCCCCAATTACAGCACAGCCAGTTGTATAATTCTATACAAAGTCATGTCAAACAACATCAGTCTTCTCAGATGGAGTTCCTTGGGACAGACTCACATCACACAGCCCATCCATTTGGGGGTCCCTAACATTAAAAAGTTTGGGTACCCCCAAAGCAACCTGACACCAAGGGAATAAGCAGATGACAGTTTAACATCCTCTGAATGTAAGTTAGTTAGCTCGTGGTGCCGAATTTTCCGATTATAACGATCAAAACGTTCGCTAACCTTCAAATTCCAGTTATCAAAATAGCAACAGAATCCGTGGTAGATTTAACATTAGTTACCATCGGGGTTGTTGTCCGGGTCGAACCGTTGTCCACAGCCCTTGTTGTAGCATAACAAAGACATGCTGCCCTGTTGAAAACGGACGACTTTGGAAAATCATAAAATATATGGATAAGTTGTAACTAAATTGAATTCGTATTACATTAGGCTACTTCTATTTTGAGTGTAACTGGTTACCGGCTCTACGTCTTGGGCCATGTGGGATTTTCGGTTGCTGCAGCTGCTCACCTTCCACCCGGAAATGCCCGGAGAGGCGTTCGGGAACTTTCGCGGACTGCTGAGACTCGCACGCACTCACACTGGCATTCGTACATAGATACATAAATACATACAGCATGTACAGTTACAGCAGCGTGATTTGGTGCCACTGTGTTGGATTTAAACTGTTAATTTCATCACTTAAAATTCAAAGGGCATTTTATTTGACATTTGACATACAGTACGGAGTACATACTTTCATATCGAATCACTCGAGCATACAAATACCGCACAAACCAAGAAAAAATACCTACAGTGTTAAAGTGACCACCTTTGGCTAATGCAACAGGAATTATAGTAATGTTCACACCAAGAATAACAACAACGGGAAGCTACAGAGCTGGTTATGCCAAGACAGAGAGTCAAATCACCCCACTAGTATCAGTTTATGTTGCTTGATTCAAGAACATCCTTAAAACAACTTCAAGTTAAATTGTCTTGTCCATATTGCAAAGTTAATTTTCTTTGTTTACAGAAAAAATAGGTTTTAAGGTTTATTAGACTTACAGGACTGAAATTGAGATATTTTGCAGAGAAGCAGACCTCTTTGAAGGGGCTTTAAGTAATCTTAGACCTTTATCGACCTCTACTGGCAATCAATAGGAATTACAATTGTGTAACTGCATCCCTCCGTTGTTTATGGTGTCCAGTTTTTGTGACCATATTTCTCTTTTCTTTTTAACTATTTCATGGTTATTCATTTATCAGCAATGGTCTCCTATCAATTCTGCTATTCTCAAATGAATTTGAGAATGAATTTGAGAATGATATATTGAGGTAAATATTACACAATTGTCATTCAACGTCAATATACCTTCACAAGTCTTTGGCTCTGTCCCCACCCATCTCACCCCTTATATCCGCTTGCATGATGGAAGCTTGGTCTGGGACTGGACTGGGGCTTTCTTGAAATTCCACTGGTTGGGGAGGTTTCAAAACAGAGGACCGGCCAGAGAGTGAGTTTCGAAAGCTAGAAGTCTCAGCACCTCACAAAGTTATCGTTGATTCCTTGGTATTGATCAACAACCCCATCAATCCCCCACAGATATTTCATGTTAATTTTGTGCTATGGGACAGTAAAGGTCTTACATAGTATCCCTTTAAAGGTGGTGGTGGCGCATCTGAAGCCTCCAACAAACATTCACCAGGAACAGTGGTACACGAGTCAAGTGTTTCAGAGAGTGTACTTTATATAAATGGTAATTGTGTTTGTGTCATCCTTACTGCATAGGTATAGCACTATGCACTGCATATTATTATAATAATATCTAAACTATCAGCAAATGAATCATGCAAAATAAGAGTAGATGGGCAGCCTACAGGCAACCGTGAATCCAACATCTCAATAAGGCAATTGTAATTAGTGTGGGCATACTCATACACATGTCTATATATACCCTTATGGCTCATAAATTCAACAGTGTGTCCATTTTTTTCTGTTCTGGACTAAAAACAGAAACATAAAGACTAACCAGTCTACCACATTAAACGTACCATTTCCATGCTGGGTCATTTTTGTGCAACCAATATCAGTGACAATGGATACACTGTATTACTTGTTGTTGAACATATATGCAGTTTTATAACAACCATTTTTCGTAAAGCTAGCCCACAACAAGTGGTCCATTTGTTCAAATTTAATAGAGGGGATTTAAAGGCAATACATGGGCAGGTAAACATGGCCTCATTTTCCCCCTACTACCTAGAACCTAAACAGAAGATATATTTTAGTATGCTGATCATATTACCCCCATAAATTCACCTTTTCTGTACAATATTTGCATCCTGTAACAGTGTAAACGAGGCTTCCTTCTTTGTAAGCCTGTTGGCTTTCCATTTGCGTGCAGTTGGTGGAGGCAGGGAGGTATCGTTCCTTGTTCTTGGATGGACCACAACTTTCCTTACACATCAATAAAATACCACCTGATTGCTCTGTTGCATCAGACAGACACAGAAATATCAGCCTCTCTCACCATCAAACAACATGCTAGATGTTTACACTAGATACTCAAATATTGAACTACCAATACAGAACATTATTGTATGTATGCCTGTCCTCAATACAAGCTTTTGCATTTTACAACATCACATGGCTTTGCATGTTTTTGGGACCTGGAGAGAGCTCGCATTGTATTTGGATGCAGTGTCAGTTTGCATGGGCCTATCTGACATGGACATGTCATTGCACTGACAGGCCACATACCAACATTGTATTTACCTTAAAATACCTTAAAGCTGCTACCAGTAGAATTCTGATGACCTTGGCGACTTTGAGTCCTTTAGTGGTTCTGACAGTGGATCACTGTCCACTCGCCACTTGCTTCCCCTGTAAACTACTGGAGACCCCATGCAAAAAGTCTTTCAGTTACTTTCTCAGTAAAATGTCTGTATCCCTCCATTGTTTATGGTGTCCAGTTGTCTTTTCTTTTTAACTATTTCATGGTAACCTGTTATTCATTTATCAGAAATGGTCTCATTCTTCTACAGCCATTGTACTATGCTATCAATTCTGCTATTCTCAAATGAATTTGAGAATGATAATTGAGGTAAATATTCTACACAGCAGCTTTAAAAGATGAACATTTAATGTTGTATTTGTTACAGAATATTGCCAGCTAAACATCGAAAAGACATAATGTTAGTATTCTGGGAGGGAGCGAGTTTTTCAGTATTGGTTTGCATTCATGGGTCTATACTTGTAAAGTTTCTGAAAATAAAATATAACTTAGCATCGCTAGTCAAGCCACAAGACTATAAACTTCACTATGACAAACTGGAAAACTGGTCTAAAGCACAATTTTGAGAAGAATTGTGATCAACAGTATTTTTGCATGATATTTGGGTTTTTAGAATAATAACTTTTAATAATAATTTTATTTGTATAGCACTTTTCAGACACAAAGTTCTCAAAGTGCTTTACAACAATAAAAATAAAAGAATACGAAGGCAACTATGTTATCCACAACTAAACAGTCTTTGGGCATAGGATAAACACAGTGGTTTTCCCCTTTAAGATGGACAAGGGCCGGGACTGGGTGTGACTCTTGAGTCAAAAAAGGGGAAGAGAAAAACGCTAAACTCTATAAATTTATACTCTGTGAAAAGACACCTGTTCATATTTCTCTGGCTACCTGTACATCACATCCTGGAGGGGGAAAGTGAGCCTTTATCGAATGGGTAGGTTTATCATCAATTCAAATGGCATTAATGCCTGCTGTAAATTGGAATTAATGACATTAAGTGATAAAAAAGTATCCTTGTTTTTCTGTTACATAGGCCTGCCTATATTGTACATTTATGTGTAAGATGAAAGATCAATGAGCTCATGACACTTTCATTTAATCCTTTAATTTCTACATGAATGAAGTAGGATTATACATACTAGTGCTATGGTAGTAAATTGCTTATTTCTAACATACTAACATACTGTACTGATATAGTATTGTACTGCTTACACTCTGTTGTCTGTCTAGTATTCCAGCCGAGGTGTGACAGAACTAACCTCTCTGTACTGTTTAGTTTTGTTTAGATACGTACACACACTGACCATCCACAATCATATTTGTTCATCCTAAATCACTGGAATAAGAGTGAAATCAAAGGTGAGTGGTCCCCCACCTTGGGAAGCACACATGGTCTGGTATTGATTGAGGATCACTTTTCAGGTGACACCATTATGTTAACTTTATACTTTATGGCAATGATTCTTGGAGATGCACTATCACTTTAATTAATTTAATTTAATTTTAATTCAGATTATTTGTCCTGATTCAAATGATTAAAAATAACAACTACCAAATGCGGACAGTGTTTGTGCATGTTTGTATTTCTATATGTGACTAGAAATAAACAGAGAGAAGCCTGAGAAGCCTTTTTCAGTGATCAGTACTTATCAGTAACTTTTATGAGCATTTGACTACCAAAGCACCAGTACACAGCAAATACAGGCATGTATTTTGGATAGTTACATTGTCTAATTATATTTCTTAGTCTGTGTCCATGATGAGTAATTGGAGGTAAGTGGCACAGATCAGTGACTTTTGAGATTTCCCATGAATATAAACTCAACAATCTGTATCTCGGATGTGCTGTGCATATGTGGA
Source organism: Gephyroberyx darwinii (assembly GCA_900660455.1). Taxonomy (NCBI): domain Eukaryota; kingdom Metazoa; phylum Chordata; class Actinopteri; order Trachichthyiformes; family Trachichthyidae; genus Gephyroberyx; species Gephyroberyx darwinii. The sequence continues at coordinate 41,520 of CABFOQ010003547.1, read as the reverse complement.
TCTACTCTTTCACTGACTTTCTCATTTATTTTCTATATGTCTAGAGGTCATGGCACAGTTGACCCCTCTATTACTGCTGCTAGGTATGTTCCTGACTTTGTGGTCACTTTTATATCAATGGCTCTGACCACTTTCTGATTTTTTTTAGATGAAATATTTCTAGAAAGAATTGGGTTTTTTATCTCACCTACACACATTTTATTTATTTTTTTATTTTCTTTATGTTTTAATCACTGTGTTTTAATCACTTCAGTGTTTCACTATTAACTAAACTAAATTAAGGGGTCATTACATTACAACAGAATAGAATATCTGATTCTTAAACCTTGTGTCCTGCCCTTGTTTTTGGTTTTCTTGCTGATAAAATTAAGTATTAGAAAAACTACAGTAATTCTATCAGGAAAGTGTGACTCAGACAGCTAAAACATTTTCCTGATGTGATCTCCCAACTTTGCAGCGGTCCGGCTCCCCTTGGTTTTGGGGATTAAGCTATGGGTGCCAGAAGGAAGCAATGTCACTCTTACCTGCAGTCAGCCGAACAGAAATTGGGAAATGTATGACACATGTTGGTATGGCTCATGTGGAAAGCAGGGGAACAGTTCTGAGTGCTACAACAACATTACATCAGCCCGAGGACTTAACATCACTCACCCTCCTAAAGATCCGAGAAAATATAATCTGACTGTGACACACGCAAACGCAGATCTGACCATTTACAACCTGAAACCAGAAGATAGCAGGACCTACACTTGCATGATCAATGTGCCTTCTCAAAACTGTAGTGTTTCATATCATCTGAACGTAGTAAATGGTGAGCACTTGAATGTCTTTGACAACCTGGGTGTTATCTTAATAATGAAATTAAAATAAGCAATGAGGGGGAAAAGAAGGAAATGAGCCTATGGGGTGGCCAGACAGTAGGGGCTACATCATGAATAAATTGATGGAGTTCCTCTTTTTCACAATAGTAAATGGTGTATTTTTAACTTCTATTGATAAACTGATTTAGGACACATTGTATTTTTTGTCGTGCTTGTGATCCAATAGGCAGTGAGTTCATTTTAAGTAAATTGCACCCGAACATGTGTTTGCCATGAGAAAAGGATTCAGTGAGTCCAGAAAATTAATGAATCGAACAAATGAATGAATGAAGTGTTTGAAACGCTTCTGCAGTCCCACTTTGACCATTTTTTGTGGATTCTGATATTTAATGTTTCCATTCAACAGGCTGTAAAAGGGGGCTGCTCGATAATGTTACATTTATTGGGAACACTATAAACACCACAGAAGCTAATAATTCAAGTTATTGTCGGCAACACTGTACCGAAGACATGGACTGCCAATATTTCTCATTTGATGAAAGGTAAATGAATGGCAGAGGTTTGTGCTCTCCAAGTGCCTTCTACATGTTAGACTTCTATATGGTGTTGTAGTGTTGCCTTTTACAAGCCAACTTTGTGTCACATATATTATATTACAAAATAATCACTATGTAGCTCTATTGGGAGCTTCTTCAACTTTCTGTTTTTCTCCCACAGTAATAAAACATGTTTCCTCAAGTCATCAACCGTTGATAACACTATACGGATATCGTCTCATGAAGATTTTATCTCAGGGTACATTCTCAGGAAGTGCACTGGTAAAGGCAAGTCCTATTTACATTATGTTTTTTACCTTAATTTAACCTTTACTTATTTATTTACCTTTATTTTACCATTATTTCACAAGTCAATGAAGAACAAATTCTTATTTTAAATTATAGCATAGAAAGAGAAGACTTTGTGAGATAGGGCATGGGTTGTACATTTGTCTAATAAATCAAGAGATCCAGAGCTAGATACTTGTTCTACAAGAATTAAAACAATCTTTATCAAATTAAATTTTACCTGGGAATTGCCTAAAATGTCTATGGTGTACACTATCTGTGGTAATAAATGAAAACATATACTGATATATAGAGCCTCTCAACAAAGTATGGTTTCTCAGATGATATTGAATTACTTACTTTATCGGCAAATCTCACTTTATTTCAAACAGTAATGCATTCAGCCAAGAAATATGTCCTTGTCCCACTGAAGAAAAACTGGACAGATGCAAAAGCATACTGTGAGAAGAACCACACAAGTCTGGCCATTATACACACCAAGGCAGATAATGAAACGATCAAGATGGTTCTCCAGGATGAAGCATGGATCGGGCTCCGAAGACAAAATGCTGAAAAAACATGGAAGTGGTCTAATGAAGAAGACTACATGTACATTAACTGGGAAGTCGGTCATGAGCCTACTCAACATGGTCACCACTGTGCCATTTCTGTAAATTCTCACTGGCGTCCTACGCAGTGCGACGCTGACATGCAATTTGTCTGTCAAAATGGTACAGGCCTTCACATTTCCCTACTGCTATTTAGCAAGAGATTAAACATTGTTGTTATTGTTTTTATTTTGCAATGACTCACAGTACTTATTCTAACTTGATATTCTTTTCTTGACCAAAAATGCTATGCTAAGTTACTCAGAGGGGTGGAACAACAGAAAAGGAATATACACGGATAAAGGATGCAAAGACAATGGAGGAAGCTGAAAAACACTGCAATGAGACCCTGGGATTGGAGCTAGCCAGTATCACCACCCCGCACGAACAGGAGGCCTTTAATGAAGTGAATGAAAATGTCACTAGCTGGATTGGACTGAAGCGTGATGAACCATGGAAGTCATGGAAGTGGACCAGTGGAGAACCAGCTCCTGAGGAAAAAGAATGGCTAGAATCTGGTAAGGGATCTGGTGAGGACTGTATCAAGATGGATGATGGGACGTGGGAAGAAGAGAGCTGCTCCAGCGAGAATAAGTTCCTGTGTTACACAGGTGAGCTCTATTTAGTAATATGACGAGTCTAGTTAATGTCTGAGTTTTAACCCTTCAGGGGCCAATTAAAAGAAGAAAAAAAAACATTAAAAGATTAGAAAATATGTGTTCAATATCAGATTTTCTGTTTCTTTGCAAATACAGCCAAAGCCCACTCTATGCGCAAAATGACATCATCCATACTGTGAATTATCCTTTTTTTTTTTTAAAAACATCTCATCTAAATTGTGTGTGAAATTCTTGTTCGTCTCAAACGTTGAAACACTCCCTGGACAGATGATGATGATGATGATGATGATCTAAACTCTCCTGACAGCCATGGTGAGTATACAGGCTATGAGAGAGAGAGAGAGAGAGAGAGAGCATCAGAAAGAGAGAGAGCAACAGAAAGAGAGAGACAGAGAGAGAGCAACAGAAAGAGAGAGACAGAGAGAGACAGAGCAACAGAGAGAGAGAGAGTGGATGCATGTATATACAGTGTGTATGTGTGCAGTAACGCGTGCACACTCATTTATCTCGTCTCTTCTTGAGTTTTGTGTCGTGGCCATGAAGACCTGCAGTTCAACCAGGAACTCAAAACCTGGAGTGACGCCCGGGAGCACTGTCGCAGTCAGAATTCCAACCTGGTGCAAATCACTAATCAGGACGAGCAGGACGCCGTGGATCAACTCCTGAGGGACAAGGATTTCCCTGGGGTGTGGATCGGCCTGAATCGGGCCATCTTTGGCTGCAACGTCCCCTGGATGTGGAACAGCGGGCCACTAGTGACCATCAAACAGTGGCACAGCAGCTTCCCCGTCGACCTGTTCAACCACCAATGCGGAAAGATCATCTGGAGTCCAACTCAACTCATGTGGCTGGATGCCTGTTGTAATGAGAAGTTGCCTTTCATCTGCCAAAGGAAAGTTGTTAAATGAACTGTTGACATGGGGTTTTGTTAAAGGCCCAATCTGGGGGTGCGTCATTGTAAAGTTGGTAGAATTTATTTAGACCTGGGGCCAAAGCATTGGCATACTCCATGTTGCTAATGTCATATGAAAACCTTTTCATCTGAAAATGTGAAAGGCATTCTGGAAATAAGAATATGGTATGTTTTCAGATTGGCAAACATATATTGAGTTTTGAATGAGTTGGGACTTAGGGTGATGAAATTTGCTAAAGCCATTTGGAGGACCATGTAAATCCTAAATTCAGGTATAAAATATAAGGAAAATTGCCAAAAACTGATGTTTCCAAGTGACAGAAGCAATGCACTTCTGTCTCACTGTCTCTTTTTTGTCCTACATGTAGCGACTGACCCTGTGCATGAGGCCCTCCAGACTACACAAGTCTTCTTCAAATGCTGTTACAGCATTTTTTTTACTTTTCACATACCTTTAGTATAGATTTATATTGTATCAGGCTATTGATTCTTTGATATGCTGTTATTTACACTTCCATTCCATATTTTTCATAACTCTTAACTGATAAACACATTTCCCCCTGGAAATCTATATATGTACGAATCTGTTTTTTAATTATCATTGATCAAATAAAAAGCCTATATCCATCTGGTAAAATATTTCTTTTATTCCTCTGCATTCTGATAGTGTGATTGGTCAACAAAATGATGTATAGCTTCATATCAGATTGTTATGAGAGAAAGGGGTGCGGGGGGCTGAAAAAGTACATATTAAGAAAATAAAAGCACTGCAAACAGTTACAACATGGCCATCTAATTGATTAATGACTTTGTCAAGGCATTACTGATCGGTGTTGTGAGAATCTCATTTGACATATTTTAATAGCACTACTACTACTACTACTACTAGTACTACTACTACCACCACTACCAGTATTATTATTTGTATTATTATTGACTTTGAATAGATTCAACATGAAGGGAATAGGGCTAGGAAGAAAATGAAATGAGACATTTCAGTAAAAAAACAGATTTTTAAGTCATTTCAATCAAATGTATGTTTTATGTTTTCATATTAAATAAGTAGTAATCTTGACGATACCTTTTATGAACCTCCCCGCCACTACCACCACATACTCCAGATCCCTTTGGTCAAGGGGAAAGTATCCCCAATATCCCAATGAAAAATGGCTCCATTCGTATTACATCAGGTGAGGGAACATTTGGGCCCACCATATAGTATGATGTAATGTAGTGTAGTCTGTGTATTTCATAATGTCCACTGACCTAGAAAGCATAGAATCCTTTTCTTTTTATTGGGTCATTTTGATTTGTCTGGTACGTTTGACGTTGTCATCGAAAATGTCATTAATGCACAGAACTCAGGCACAGCCAAGACATAATTTGACTGAACAATCCAGTTTAAGTTATGTTGAGTGTTTCCAATGTTTTAAGTCTGAATCAATGAGACATTATCAATTTTCTAAGCTGTACCAGTGAAGATAACCACAACAGACCAGCAGGTACTCTTCTTATCCATCTTAATTCTATAATTCAACTTTCTTAGTCTCATGCTCTGTCCACACATCAGCTCTCATTTCCATAAAAACACTATCTACAATTATATGGCATCTGGCCATCTTAATTGGATCAACGGAGACTACCATGATTCACGAGGAACTACCCCTTCAAGCCACTGGACTCTAGTCCTCGCCCCCTCCCAACTCATCATTCCTTCTGGGTCAGTTCTCTAAGGCACTCCTTCAAGTTTGTAACCCGGTTTGCTGGGGCCTTCTCTATCATCTGCTCCAGCAGCTTCTCCACCTCCTCCAATCCACTCACTGGCGGGGGGTGGTGTGAGGTCAACCCCCTCAGCAGATCGTCATGGTTCTCCCGGCAAAGCATGCCGCATAGGAAGCGCAGGAACATGTCGTAGTGGCCCAGCGGGGAGCTGAGAGTTCGGTCCACAGCACTGTTGACCAGCCCCACTGATAACTTGGTCTGACCCTTGGACAGGAAGCGCTTGGGGATGTGCAGCAACGGGGAGGGATGATCCACAACGTTCCTCCCCTCCACACGGAGCATCATGAAGACGTAGATTGCAGCCATGAATTCCTTGAGGAAGGAGGAAAAGGTGTTGCAGTTTTAGATTTTCCCCATGAGATATTTCACACGCCACGTAACTGACATGGGCAGATACCTTAGCCAGCTGAGAACCCAGAACACCTCGACATGTTTATGTTCAGAAAGAATACAACTATCATCAATAACAGAATAACAGACAAACATGGTAATAGTGACTGCATGTATACAATGGGTCTCACCTATCAACATTTCTGCAATTTATGTAACTTGCAAGTTTCTAAACTGCTGGCATTAAACTTACTTTGAGATTATATTTACATTTTATTGGCATGTAAAAAATGATGGCAAAAATCAAAAACGCAAGGTAAATGTTTCAGTATCCCAGCCACCCCCATCCCAGGTCATCTGAAGACATGTACACTAAGTTAAAATGATGGTATGAGGCAATGCAAAAACATTTAGCAGGATATTGGAGGAACAGGTTCTGAACTGTGGCATGCTTTGACATTATCTGATAGCTGTCTACCTGAAATGTGAGGTGTATGAAGCAGAACTTCTTCTTCTCCTTTGAGGCTGCTTTGGGGAGCTCGGTGCAGAAGCCGGAGAACACCGTCACCTCCTTCAACTTCAGACCGTGGTCCTTAATGTCCTCCTCAGAGAACACACTGGTGTTCTTCTCCAGCATCTTCAGGGCCATCTTCCCCATCTTTACCAGCATGTTTCTGTCCTCATCAGACCATTTCTGAGAGGAAAGGAAAAAAGCCGTAGAGATCAACAGCATGTAAAAAGTTTTCCACTTGAAAATTTGTACACCTACTCGGACAAAATGCTGGCATAAAAAACTGCAAAACATGACTGTTATTAGATGCAAGATGCAATTATTTGTATTTTGAATACACAGGTAATAAATATCAGGACATTTTTAAAACTGTCAAACATATACATTAATCTCCATTTTAAAAGGTATATGATATGTTAACATATGCTATGATAGATATGCTGCCAGTTGATATACCACATTCTTAAAATTTCAAGGGTACATATTCTTGATTCTTCATATAAAACCGCAGTATTTTTATATAAAAATCTAGAATCAAAATAGATCTAACATTGACCCGACATATAGACTTAATTAATGAATTAATTATCAATTAATAATCAATTTATTTTAATGTGATCTCAGCTCTGGATTTTTGGGTGTTTGTTTCTCTCTTTCTTCTGAGGTGAGTTTTTATAAGCCTTTTTTTTACCTGCGTAATCTGTATTTCTGTCTCTTCTTTAGAAATAAATGAGCTAAAAAAACAAATACTAAAAAAACAACCATTTACAAACTGGCTGGTGGCTGACGTTAACCATGTTAGTCCAGTCAGTTGAAATTTAGGTGTTCAAAATGAACACTGCACCACACAAGTTAAGAACCACTGGAATAGTTAACAACAGAGGCCAATGCACTCTACCAGGTTATTTTCCGTTTGTCCATAGTACTGTTGCAGCTTGCGGTTCGTCTGGATGACCAACATGTGGATGAAGAAGGGCGTCAGTTTGGGGGGGACCACCCCAAAGCCCTCGTAAAGGTACCCGTGCTGGAATGCTGTGGCCACCATCCAGCAGAAAAAGGGTTGGCGACAAAGTATTATGAGTGACGGTGAGCGCTTGTAAAGTGCCAAGATGTTTGCTGCTAGCTCTTTATCCACAAAGCGCCTGGTCAGGTAGTCATCTTTCATCTCATCGCTGGAGGGGAGGGACAAAATAAAATGAATAGAGGTCATTAGAGGCAGAGGTCATTTGGATGTACAGGGATTTTAATGTATGATGCATGAGGACTGGATTTGTTTTTTCAGGACATCAATCCATCATCCAATATAGCAATTATACTGGTAAACGTTGTGATTTCTTTCTATCAAAAAGCCATTGAAGAGGGGGATAAGTGTTTCCCTGTCCATTCTCACTTGCTTGGCTGTAAAGACTGAGCATATCTATGATTTGCTGTTAAAAATGTATGGAAAACAATTACATAACACACTACAAAATTGAGCACTGTTTCTGGAAACACTCTAGTATGATACAATTTCTTAAATAAGGTACCGCTGTACGTTTTCAATACCAAAGTCTCATGCAACAATAAAACACATACACACACAGGCACAGAAAAGACCAAAACACGCATGCACTCATACAACACACACACACACACACACACACACACACACACACACACACACACACACACCTGAAGCCCTGTATCTCTGTGACCGTGTCTATGAATTGAGCTGGTATGTGTGAGACAGCTCCCCGTCTCCCCAGGACCCAGACACGGGCGGCAGGGAGCAGAGTGCCTCGGATGAGATTCACAATCAGCACGTCCAGATGTGCTTCGGTGTGAATGCCACTGATCACTGGAGACTTCTGGAGGGAGGAACATGGGGGGAAAAAAAGGATTATTATTTTTTCAGATCTGCTGCTGGTTACCATTTGTTAGCTTAGCAACCAATCACAGGTTCTTAAAACACGCTTGGAACTCTTATTTGCTCACCCAAAATTGTGTGTCCACACCATTACCATTATTTTTTTGCTTCTGTACACAGAATGCGTATGTGTGTACTGTAAGTGTACGTGTACATTGACACATACCTCCCAGTCCAGTGCGACTTGGTAACAATCAAATGAGTCCATCATGAGGAGAAATTTACACTCAGGTTCCTCCAGGTATTGGATGTCGCCGCACTCGTGATAATGATATTTTATCACCTCCATAAAGGACGTCTGCTTTGAAGGGGGAAGGTGGCGGTTGCGGAGAGACCAGAGGCTTTGGAACGGTATCTGGAACACAAACTGCAGATCCTGGGAAAAACAGATGGGAACACGGTCAAGTACACACAAAATATCCAGACGAAATAAATCTCCAGCCTGAAGTGTATCTATATAAGTGTTGTTATTAAAAGGTTTGGGAACCCGTACACAAATCACATATGTTATACGTTAGGGGTGGAATTAATTTTCATTCTATCCCACCTTGTTGGAGCGCCCCTCTGCCCAATCCAGGGAAAACTTCCCAGAGATGACAGACAATCCGCATCCTGGAATCCCAGTGGTCAGCACTGTCCTCACCAGCTGGCCGTCATCTTTCCGTAGGCGAAACAGGTTGTTCACCCCAACAAAGGTGTCGGCGCTGGGCACCTGGACAGGCGAGGGTGGGTGCCTTCGGAGCTCGTGGGAGGGGTCAATTCCTCCATAACCGCAGGTGGAGATCTGGGGCTCAACGTAGATGGTGTCGAGGAGTTCCTGCTTCCCTGACCGGGGGACCCCCTCATGGATGACTGTGTGTTTTCTGATTATGTGCTGCTTCAGGTGATAGCGGATCATCACTGGTGTGGAAGAAACAGAGGAAAGTGAGAAAACCACCATACGTGATACTGCACTGATCCCCTAGGGAAATTGCCTTTTCCCCCTCCACAGGCAGGTTAGAGCACAGGGACAGCTACATAACAACACCAGTAGGGATTCATTATCCTGCTCAAGGACACTTCGGCAGGACAGGCAGTCTCTCTACCCACCAGGCCACCCTACCACTTATTTATAGTACTCTCATGAAGCGGCACACATTCTCACCAGAAAATAAAGATGTCACAGTTAACCCTGATCTCTGGCTTTTGTTTGTTGAGTGAAATACCTTTGGTGGCTATCACAACGGTGGATTTGAGATATAATGGAACACTCATAATATATTGTTTAAATGATATGTATTTTTTGAGGCGATTTCCTAATAATCTTTGATTTATATGGCACCTGTAGTTTGATTCCAGAATCAAATCTAGTATATCAAGAGATGGGTTGACAGGGAACAAATGCAGCAGAGTGGATTTTTTGTTGACAGCAAAGTCCTTCATTGGAGGAAGAACATATCTTGGCTCTCGTCAGCTGTTAACAAGTAATAACAAGCACTAGGCTCACCTCTTTTGCATTTCTTCTCCAGTTCAACTGCTTCTGGTTGTTTGTTGATGCTTCCCAGACCATAGATGGTGATCTTTACAGCATAATCCAGGCCTGCATGACAAAAATAACCAATCAACAACAAATCTGTTCCTCATGTACTTCACAGGGCCTAATCCACATGACATGAATCTGCATGGCAATGCACTTACTGCTACAATTACTGACACTGCCGTGACTAGCGCTACAATAACAACTACTGTCAAGTTACGACTAACTTCTACCTTGTTAACAGTCAAGTTGACTAACTGTTCACATCACACCCCATGTCGAAGACTTGGAAGTCCCGTTTGGGATTTTTTTGAGCTGAATGGTCTGAATTCAGATTGCTGTTGAGCCTGCTAGAGCAACATTTGTGCAGTATGAAACCAAGTGGTCCCAACTTTAAGTTAGTTGAGGATGTATTGAAAAAATAATTTACATACTTTCTGAAAACACATAGAAAATACCTGAACTTATCGTTGGAGTAATATCGTTATACCTTAAGAAATATAACTAAATAAAAACGAAACTATAACTAAACATTTGTAAAGCATAAAAACTAAAAAAAATAACTAAAACTAAATTGCAATTGAAATACAAATTGGAAAAATAAAATAAAAACTAATGAAAAATTCCAAACTATAATAACCCTGGTTCAAACCTGCAACCTGGCAGTCACAAACTCACGTCTCTAGCCTTTGGGCGCCACTTCTACGATAGCTAGGTTAACTACGACAGCTACCACTGCTGTGTTTACTTACCAGCGACCTCTATGATCTTGTCCACCAGGTCCAGAACGTCACCTTCCAACAGCCTCAGTGGTTTGAAGTCCGTGTTGGACTGATAAATGCTTATCATAAATTGGACCAGCTCATCCCTCGACAACTCTGATATAAAACTCTGCATGTTCTACAGATCGAGAGAAAAAAGTATGGAAGGAAAGACAGGGAGAGAATGTGTGAGCGAGGGGTGGAGAGAGAGAGATGTTGTGAAGGATAGGGAGGATGGAAAGAACGTGAAAGAAAAGAATTAAGGGAGAGAGCATGTAGAACGTGAGAAAAAGTACAGAGAAAGTTGCAGTACGACAGGAGACAATGTCTTAAATGAATTTTAATAATTGTAGTCGTAAATTATTTCAGTGAAATAGGATAATCGTTTCTCATTCTCACACTGATGTGTATGGAAAGCTGCCTGACCTGCAAACAACTGTGCAGGACTTGCACACCAACATAGAGAATAACATACAGATAGAGAAAACTCATTCTATGTCATATGCAGCGGGGACCTGACTGTAGTCCTTTCAATTAGACTCCAATGATCCCACTGAGCTGATATTTTGGTGACGTCTAATAATTTATCATGACTAAATCAGAATATCTTGTCAGTTATCAGTCGTTAAGCAAAAGAAATGTAGCTGTTATTGTGTTGCATTGACCAGGTTTTCTCATAATAATGAAATCTTTTCTTATTATTCTATGTATGTATGTATCTATGTAGCTATTGTTACATAACATAATTTAACTGATTGATGTTAAAATGTTATTCTACATGGCTGAAGTGAAAAATGTCTATCAGCACATAAATAAGAAGCTGTGAATTAGAAACTGACTTGTTTCTTTTAATGCTTTATTAGGCGATGCCTAGCATGGATTACATTACTACTCTTAGTTTGCCATTTTAGAAAGTTGGTTCTGATATTATTTGGAGATTAATGAAAGTGAATGGCATCTAGAAGTAGGGAAACAAGTCACGTGATAACTATTTCTCATGTAAAACCCATAGGATCTTTTAGAAACGAGGGAAGCCATGCTAGAAAACAGGCTTCACGTTCACTGTGGCCAGAATTATCCTTTAACTTTTTGAACAAGTAATGATTTGAGGAATAATGAGGCATTATTTACCAAATGGAAAAATGCATTACTAAACAAATATATTATTACTGCTGTGCATTAAAATGACCAGTTTTAGTGCGTAAACAGACAGCAGGTGAACAAAAATACACCATAACTTGACTACTGGCAGTCAGACAACAAGCCCACTGGCAGTTGGAGAAATGTGTCTTGTTGCCTGGCGGACCAACTGGGATGCACCGACCTTGAACACATATGGAATGTCCTGCTCTGGGTGTGGCCTGCCTGGCTGGCAGCCCTCATCCTCTGTCTGCATCAGCTCCTCTGGTTCCAGAGGAGGAGGAGGCTCTGGGGAGTCCGCTGGCATAATGTCAATGTCGTCGTCTTCTACATCCACTTCATCCAAATCATCCAGTCCACTAAGGGACCTGAGGGACAAGAGGACCCAGGAGCTAGGGTAAGTGACTGCACTGCAAAAATGTCCATCTTAAAAACTCATTTGGTCTAGTCTTGTCTACTTCCAAACAAGCAAACAAGTCTGCCAATGGTTCCCATTCCAAGACTTTTCTTGAAACAAGTGACAAGTGCCGGTTAAGGTCTTATTCAGGTTAAGCTGTTTACATGTACTTTTCATACTCTGTTTACTTAAACTTTCCTGTTAATAAACCAATTAGCAGAATATTCCTCCCACAGTTAGAACAATAAGGTGTGAAAAAGGCCTGATAGATGACAGATATAGTCCTGTATCTGGACTGGTGGGAGAAAAGTGAAAGGAGAAAGATGCTTACATGCCACAGTCACATATTTAATACTGGAGTGAGGCAGGCATCTTAACCTGGTTTCACCATAATCAGAGTACAAGCTTATCCAGGGTCCAGTTATGACATTTACATGCATCGGCCCAAAACCAGGCTGCTTCAGTAAATGTAGCCATTGTTTTGCCTCGCATTTCCCAGATCTATAACTGTGTGTGTATGTGTTTCCTATACCTGCTGTCTATGACACAGGCTCCTGGTGGTTTGGTCTGCTGTGTGGTCTGAGTGAAGAGGGTCTCTGGATACTCAGAGCGAATCAGCTGCAACCTGGCCAAAAAGATTGAGAGAAAACACCATCCTGGTAAGAGTTTGGAAAATCACATATATACAGTTTAAAACATATTTGGAAACATCCTTGCATCCACTATGATTTAGTCAATAATGGTACATATGCTAGTCGACGAAGTTAACAGTGTAGAATCCAAGTCATCCAAGTCCATCCAAGTCAGCATACACTGAGCACCAACCCAATCCATCATTATTATTTTTACCAAAACAATATAGATAGAATATTAGACATTGTACCATGATTGAGATGTAATCCATTTTTTATTGGAGATAGAAAGCTGTAACCTGTGTGATAAGATTAAAAACAATTGGCTTTGCTTTGCTTTGTTAAATGTTACACCTGACTCTTGACACCGGACAGATTTTACTTCTGGGTAAATGTTCTGAAATGTATTCTCTATTTTAACCTGATGGGGTCCCAAGTTCCAAGCACAGTATCAGTATCACTATTTAGACAACATTGTCCATCTTCACATTGCATTTTTAAGGATGCAAGCAAGGATGTAGTCTGTTGTAATCTGCTAGTGTTTACTAGCAGAGTAAACCAGCCAAGATTTGCTAAGGACTTCATTTCTACAGCACCAGCTTGGAGGATGTCATGTGGTGGTGCATGCATGAACACACACACGTACACACGCACGTGCACGCCGCACAAACACACAACACACAAACACACACACACACAAACACACTCAGAGAGAGCTGGGGGGTTAATCAGTACAACCAGTCTTGCATAGTGGCAGCTCATCTACTCCACTGTATCAGTCTGCAGGTGAAGTGCCTTGCACAAGAGCACATCATCGGTCACACTAGCAACTCTCCAACCACTGATTTTATTTCCAGTCAGAAACACCTGAAGGAGTATAACCTACCCAGTGACACCATGAGCAGGTATTTCAGGTAGTGCTGGGACAACTGGCAAAGAGGTGGCCTCGACAACCTCTTCCTCATCTTCCTCATCTTCGCTCCTCATTGAGCCATAACTGGACGGTGGTCGCTCCCACTTCTGTCTCTCCTCACAAACCCTGGAGGGACGGGGAAAGGGAGAGAGAGGGAGAAGGGGGGGGGGTTGAGAAATGCATCACATGTATTGATAAATAGACATAATATACCATAACTGATATAAAATACATGTCATACAGATGGTATCTCAAATATACACAATCCGACAGAAAAACGTCTAATACATGGCCTTAAAATGAGAGGGCTGTTATGGCAGCTGAGCCAATCTCTCCGTTAACTAACTAAGACGTACCGTGTATCCGTGTCCATGGCTCTGAATTTACTAGAAATGATTGATCAGCAGAAGAAAACGCTAATTTAAGTCCTTCTGCTCGTGTTTGATAAGGCCACCCAAGTGAAGTTAAATCGCCTCGCTACCCCGGACCATCGGCAGCTCCTTTCTGGGATCATAGTAGTGCGTTATTCATATTCGTATCATAATATGGAATTAATCACATATAAAACACGCTGGAGCACCCTTAGTTAAAGCAAACGTCAAACTGTAGAAAATATAGCCTAGCTACTCCATTTGAACTTCTTCGTATCTGTTTCCTTGTATCATGGCTGACTTTCGGTTTCGGCCAGAAAAAGCGTCCAACCTTAATTTCCATCTGAGCACAGGGGGGCGCTGTAGGCCAATATTTTGACAACGTCAGTGATTGTGTCATCGACTGACGTAGTTGCGAAGTTATCAGAGAACTCGGACCAGTTGGATCTTGCCGATTATTAGTTTCCGATTATGGTGCATTCCTTTGTACTCGGAACTCAGACAGATGACCTCCGACATGGAAAAGCGCAATAGAAAAAGTCAATTGAGTGTGAATTCCCAATCGGAAACTCAGGCCAGATCCTACTGGTCCGAGTTCGCCGATATAAACACACCTGACGTCACAGCAATGTAGCTGCGTACCCCGTGAACAGTAACAATTCCCTTTGCATCAATTTTTACTTCATATGTCGTTGCCATACAAACATGAGTTTGCTGCGGGCGTCCATGTTTTCCTGAGCACATGCACTCGAACGCATTTGATTGGAAGTCGGGAATATTGACTCGGAACTATCGACTTCCGACATGCAATAGCTTGCAAAATAAATAGTGATACTGGCATACACTGATCAACTTAACCAAAAACAGTATAAAATGTCCTGTTGCGCTGAACCATAAGATAAATTTACTGAACCTCCATAAAATTGAATTGACCAGGTTTTTGTTTTTTGTGCATAGGTCCAGCCAAAGCCCTCGACAACGAGTTTATAGGCCACCTAACATAATGCAAATACAAGTTGCAAAGTGCTGTAAAATTAACAGACAACATTAGAGCCAAACTGAAAACCAAGCCTTCCTATTTACCTTGTTTCAATGTTTTTGTCTTATATCTAATTGTCTTATTAGGAGTTACTACAGGGTTAAACATAACAGAAGGGGCTCTGTCCTGGGACCTCCTGCACCCATGTACCTACCCAGACTCAATAAGGGCCCACAGTCCAACAACTATAAGCCTGCAAGCTTTTTAGCTTATTCTTGCCAAAAATAATAACACCAGTGTCATGTAAATCTTTATTTCAAAGACAAAACACGTAAATATAATACATAGAAAAAAGAATAGTAGATTAAAACATGGCTTTAAAAAGTCCTGAAGGACAACAAAAATAATTACAACCTTCTCAATAAGTATGATCAATGAAAATGAACCCCATGATTGACACCAAGAATAAAATGTCAGAAAAGCCAAAGCTATAAATCAACAGGGTTAAGATAAGACTTGAAAAGTGCCATGTTCTCTTTGAGGACATCATAGTATTCAACAAAAAACCTGTAGTATAAAAATAAATCCACGATGCAGAATTTATTTCAAATCTTGATGAAAAACAAGCTGGACTGAGGACGATCACGACACAGATTTGGCAACCAGACCTCAGACCTTCATCCTGAAACTCATCATCTGCAGAGTGAAAAAAACAAAGTTGTTTCTGATTAAACCACCAGCACATGCAGACATAATTCCTTATACAAAGTAAATAGGATTAATACTTCTTAGTTCAACATGGGAATTAGTGACACGTTTCATGCTTTAAAACAATAAAAGGGAAATGCAAACATCCCATAGGTTGTTGGGTAAAACAAAGGATGTGACTGTTTTTCTATAATACATGAGCACCGATGACCAGGCTGTAACAGGTGTGGACAGAAAACCCATAAACCAAAGTTTAAATTCCAAAATATTGACCAATAGACCTTTTAGGACTTTCAGGTAGTTCCTTTACAGCAGACATGCCAGGCCTCTGAAAACAGTGTTCAATGACAGTGTTCAGCAACAAGCTGTAGTCAAGACTCAGAATACATATATAAAGCAATTTCTCTTTCATGACCATGTAGTTTTATTTTGTGACTTTTTGAGCAGGTTATGTCACTTACGAAGGAAACCTGCTGACCATAACCATCTCCTGATGCGTGTACATGTCTGCACATTATCAGCACTACTTTGTGTATGTAACGCTTAACATGTACCTTGCCAGCATTTCTACATATACATAAATCCATTATTAAATCTATTAGTGAGTGTGTTTGAATGAATAATTCAAGGATCAAAGTGTGTTCACCTTGCGAGCGCTGGCTGTCAGGCCTGGTGACTTGGCAGTGCTGCCAGTGGTTCGTGGAGACTTCCTCTGTCCTCTAGCTGCCACCTGGGGTGACTTGATGCTGCCAATCCTCGCGGCTCGTCCCGCTCCAGTACGGGAAGCCACAGACACAATGTTTCCCGGGGATTTACGGGAAGACGTCTGAGCGGGCGACTTCCTTGAATTTTTGCCCGGAGATTTCCGGGTGGAGCTGCGTAGTTTGTTCAGGCCTTTCTGCAGGTAGTTGTTTTTCTTAGGGGTGTTTTCGATGGTGAACACCGTGGACTGCCTTCGCTCAGCCTGACAGAAAGATACAAGGTGAACTCAGGGGCTGTGTTCATGAAAATACTCAGTATGGAAGAAGAAAATTCAGAAAGCAAGAAAATACATGAAATATAGGGAACATATCTATTAGAAAGAAATGAGAATAAACAAATGGCAGTTTCAAAGCTACTATCTATAAATATGAATGAATGACTAAATAAATGAACTTTTGATTAAATAAAATCACAATCACTGAATACTCTGCTGTCAACCAGCCTGTATATTGTATGTGTGCATGAAGGTGTAAGTGTGCATGTCAGACTCACTGGACTGAGGGCAGGGCGAATTTGAGAGCTAGAAGGTCCACTGTTGATGTTCCTGTTTTTGGGAGTGAGGGGACGGGGGAAACAGCTGGCCTTGACCTTTTTCTGTCAGATTGATAAGAAAAGACAAATACAGAATGAGTTGCAGGAAGGAAATGTTAGGACTTCGACATGGTCTTACATGGTATTACATTTACACTTAAACTTGTTGAGGCAGTCATTGTGAAGTTACTCTGGATAAAAGTGTTAGCTAAATGTCTCAGCTTCCTAGATCACCAACATTAAAAGCAACCAACTCTAAGGAGTCCAAGATGTAATAAATATTCCTACGTCTCCATACAATACTAAAGCAAACCAACCTCAGGAGACGTTTGAGGCAGGGACAGTGTAGATGAAGGCCGCTTTGTGCGTTTCGGGCTTTGTAGCTGAGAGTAGCTGGCAGTTTTTGATGAAAGCTGGCCGGGCATCAAGGAGTGACGGTGAGAATGAGTATTGGCTGTGCTACTGACACCCGTGTGACCCATCATGAAGGAGAGGCGGTGGGAAGCAAGGGAGTCCTGCAGCTGGCCAGGCATCATGGACCCCCGGCGGATTGTCTCAGACGGGTCGCCCATACGGAGGTCTTCGTCTGTGAAAGAAAAGGCAGGGCAGAGGCCAGGCTGGAGAAAGAGATACAGACGGGTTTACTGAGACTGGTGGGGTGAGGAATGA
This sequence comes from Gephyroberyx darwinii, assembly GCA_900660455.1. Classification (NCBI taxonomy): domain Eukaryota; kingdom Metazoa; phylum Chordata; class Actinopteri; order Trachichthyiformes; family Trachichthyidae; genus Gephyroberyx; species Gephyroberyx darwinii. Next base: position 23,826 of record CABFOQ010003547.1, on the reverse strand, counting down.
AGGGGACAGAATGAGCAACTGAGAGGTACAAATCCTTTTGCTTTACAAAATGTTCTCATTTCACTCACCTAGCTGAAACCAGAGTATTTAACTGTGTAGTCGATAGCATTGACTGAAACCAACAGGAAGGCAGCTGCACATTAACCTAATTAATTGGCAGTTGATATGAATGTGATGTCAGCTATCTGGCTCCCTAGCTGATCATCACCTTGACACTACAGTAATGCTAAGCTACTTAGCTTGGTAGTTAACATAAGCAAGTGACTGTTGACACATGTAGCTTTTAACATATTACATACTACCACTATATATGTAATACATATAAATACATACAGTACTTACAACAATGCATTTATAATTTAAAAAAAAACACCAGAGTATGTGTTGTATCTGTTGCCACATCTGCAAAGGTGTGTTCATTGATTTTTCACTAGTTTTACTTCCTTTTATTAAGTAGATAGTGCTCAATATGTATACATAAATTGTAGAATACAAATTTGTGTGATGGGCCACAAAAACCATCATGGCTGACTCATCTGAATTTCCCTCTTGAAAAACTTGGTGACCAGAATAAAATTGTATCTATGACCAAATTCTGTATATGTATATAGTGCTCAGTCTACTAACCCCAGACTCCACAGGGTAGCTGCTCTTTAGATGGGGAAGGCAGGCCTTATTCCTGGCCTGGATTTCAGCAATCCTCAACCAATCATCACCTGCATTGTCAGGCTCATTCTCTGCACCCACACAGAACGTACTTGTGGCTAGAAATACACAGAACAAAAACAAACAAATAAGACACCTATTGAAACCCTAATCTTCATGTATAGAGCCTGTAGTGTGCCGCAATAATAATTATAAACTAGCTCAGTGATTATTTACTACTCATTCATTAGAAAACACAAATTACAAAGCAATTTATTTACTGCTGTTTAAACAAGCATCTAAATTTTAAGCACCTAAATGTGTCATGTTTATTTTTTCACCCTGCCTTTTGAATACTACTCACTCCGTGGATGAACTGTGCTGTGGACAGTGCTCCGTCTGTACCCTGGAAGACTGAGCAGGTGGTCACTGGAAGCGCCGGCCATTTCGGTGGGTGTGTCAAACAGCTCGGTGAAGACGGACCGTGAAGCGTGTGTGTTGGAGAGATTTGGCTGGGAGCGTGTTGAGGCCAGGCTATGGAACGTCTCATCACTGCCACCCTCATCACGGCCTGGGGTCTTCTGCAGGTGAGAGTTCCACAATCACTTAAGGATATTTCATTGTATTAGGATTTCAGGGGGCATGATAACCCCCCTTGTGTAATCTCTCCTCATAACTGTAAAGTTTAGGTGAAAACTGAAGGGCAACATCACTTGTTAAACAAACAAATTCGGCATTAAGTAAAGAGCAAAGAGATTACATCATTCTGGTATTGTAGTTCTACATTACGAGTCATCTTAATGTCGTCATCTCCACCAGGACTGAATTTGCAAACATGCACAAATAATTCCCATACTTAAATCATTCTGAGCACTATTTAAGAATGAGAGTCGCCTGTGTGTAATTGTCTTTACCCCCGTTTGTGTTTTTGCTTATACATGTCTGTCTGTTTAGCCATATGTGTTCAACTGTGCATGTTTTAGTGTGTATCCACAGGTTTACACATGTATGTGTGAGTTGCCCCCACCTTGGTCATGGTGATGTTGATAACCTGCGTGGTCCTCCGTCGTTTGACAGATGATGTTGGATTTCTCCTGGCTGAATCCAGCACAAGGTCACTCGGAGAGGTCAGGCTGTGCTCCATGTTGCCTTCTGTACTGGTCCTGGAGTTGGAGCAATAAAAACAGAGATGTGACCATGGCAACACAAAAAGCAGGAAGTTTTGTGTTTGTGGGAGGGGGCGGAAATGTAGGTTGTGTATCCAAAACAATCTGAAAAATATATTGTCTAGTCAATACTGTAGATATAGTGGTATTTGAGGCACTGGTGGAGAAAGTAGTAAACATCATAGTCACCCATTTTGCTGCAACAACCTGAATAATATTCCTACATATTTTCCATTTCAAAATTCCATACTTTTTCCAGACTGGATTGATAGACTTTGGGTCAGAGGTAATATTTAGCCTCTGACCCAAAGCCATATCACTCAATCGTTAACAAGAACAAGAAATATAATATAAGTGAAATGGCAGAAAATCTACAACAACAAAACATATGAAGTTATGTGTACTGGGTCTGGATAGTTTGGCTGGCCAATTCAGAACATTTTTATGCACACCGATGACCTGATCAGAGAGGGGGGACACTATGACTCCCACCACTCATACACGTATGACTGATAATTAGGGTGGTAAGCAGAAAACCCCTTATTCTATTGAAAAAAACAAAAACAGTTATGTTGGTGTGACGGACCTCTTGATCTGTCTGCTGTTCATGGGTGTGAAGTAGAGGGTCTCCAGTGACACTGCCTGAGTCCGACGTTTAGCTGCCAAACGCTCTGAGCTGCGAACCAGCGGAGTGCTTGACTCCTCAGGTGCTGATGGTCTCCTGCACAGGTGAGCATTAGAGGGAGTTATACAGGGTTCCCACCATGGCCCGGAAGTAAAATTCCACCTTTCCATGACCTAAGCATTTTCTTCCTTCCTGGTTGTTTTCAGCTCAGAAAGTTTTACAAGGTAAAGTCTGGTTTCTACTGCAGTTGGGCTTTCTGTTGAGTAGGGGCCATTCAATGTAAAAACAGCTGAAAACCACCATCAAAAGGTAGAGTATGATATGCTAGGGCAAAATGCACCTCCAAGTAAGAGGAAAAATAAATGGTAATCACATCAGTAGTCAAAATAAGGCAGGAAATCAGCGCAGCATACAAAGCAGAAAATAGTTTGTCTGTAACACTTTTCATCCAGTCCTAATGAGAATGCATAACATAAAAGAAAAGAGTGTAAAAAATAAGATAAACAGAGTGGCAGTGTCACAGAAGTGAAATGAGTAGTCCTCTTCAAAAAACATTTTCACTATTATGCTTAAAATGGCTACCACAGAACTTTAAATTTTTATGCTACTTCTATTGGAGGTGCATTACCTTGTAGTGTTGAGAGAGTCTTCCAGAGAGCTCTGCTCCAGGCTGTCAGAGCTGTTATGCCTCTCCATCTGTGCCTGTGTCTGAGCCCTTGTCCGTGTGTTGGGAACCTCAAAGTAACATGACTCTGTTACTCTCCTTCCATTACCATGGATCTTGTTCTGTTCCCGCAGGTTACGGGCAGCAAAGGCCAGCTGAGATCAGGATATAGGGATAGAGAGCAGGAGAGAATAAGACTGACATCTCAGGACCTAGTGCTTGCCTAATGTTGTACAAAGGTTTATACTATGGCATACATATACAGTACCAAATAAAGTGCCAAATGCACCAAATGACTGAATGAATGTTGCATTTATGAGTTAGATTTTATAATAAAGACAAATAAGGTGCTATCAGGGCAATATCAACTACAAATTTTAATAACAATTGGTTAAAAAAAAAAGCAATTTGCTTTTGCAGAGCAGTAGAGGCAGTATTTTAATTAATTTTGTGTGAGCATGGTTATGTTCAGTCAGTGTGTGTTTCTCATGCTTCAAAACACAGTACCAACCTGTGCTTCCAAACTGGCCACCCTGTTCAAAAGGTTCTTCTCATTGCTTTGGGCCTTGTCCAAATCTAGCTGTAGCAGATTGATTTCGATTGTGACAGCCTTTACTTCATGTTCCTTAACCTCTAAGGAGCGTTGCAGCTCGGCCACCTGCTCCTGGCTTTCCTGGAGAAGCTGCTTCTTACCATTGTAATGACTCACTGCCTTCTCCATCTGGGGAATTATGACAATGAATCTGTTAGTCCTCACTCGTCAACAGACAGCAAATAGGTATGGCAACCAAGGGTCTATGAACTACATTGGAGTACAACATAAAAGGCAGGTACCACCGCACATGAACATTAATATATTGGTCAATGGATGGCAAGTTTACAGAAAAGAAGTTCATCATTTTTGACATTCAATGAAATTAGCGGTGTGCACAAGAGATATAGAAAATTTGTGTCTTGTGTTTAGTGGAAACTGTGTGGTCACACTAACCTGGACCTTGTAGTGTTCTGCAGCCTCTGCCTTAGCCCAGAGCTCTTCCTGCAGGCCTCTGCTCAGCTTCTCCCTTTGTTCAGCTTGTTCTCTCTCCTCAAACAGTCTCTCTTTCTCTGTTTTCAGTGATGCCAGCTCTTGCTGCAGTGCAGATTCCAGCCTATGGGAGGCTTTGTTCTCTCTCTCCATGGTCTGTTTGGCTTGGACAAGCTTCTCCTTCTCAAAGCCCTGGACTTCAAGTTGTTTCTCCAGAGCTTTCTGATTCTGTTCTGCCTGGAATATCCTGGTAATTAGAGCCTCTTTCTCCTGAACAAGGGCCTCCTTTTCCCTGTGAGTGGCAATCTGCAACTCATGTAGAGCTTCCTTCTGTCTGAGCGCTGCAGCCTGCATCTCTCTGTGTTGGCTGAGATCTGTATTAACTGAGGCTAACTGCTGCTGGAGGAGGTCTATCTGTTGAGCATACTCCTGCTGTGTTTTAAGTAACACTTGCTCTTTAGTCAGAACCTCCTCCTCAGCCTTCTTCAGAGAGACAGACATGTTTTCTATCTGACTTTTCAGATCCTGGATCTCATGTTGAAGAGCATCTCTCTGTTTGGAGGTCTCCTCCCGTACCTTAACCAGTATTTCCTCCTTGGTTTGAACTTCCTCTTTTGCTTTTCCAACCAAGTCAGCTTTGACAGAAACTTCTTCTCTGAGGCTGTTGAGGTTTTGGTCTTTATCAGCCAAAAGGCAGTTGACAGTGGAGAACTCTGTCTGGAGACTCTCAAGCTTCTCTTCAGCCTTGAGGAGGAGGTTTTCTTTCTCACTCTGAGATTCCTTTAGCTTTAGAATCTCTCCCTCAAATGAGTAAATCTGTTTCTGCAGAATCTCCTCCTGTTGGGCTCTCTCCTGTTGGGTCCTATCCAACAGCTGCTCTTTCACCTGAACCTCCTCCTCTTTGGTCTGGAGCTCCGCCTGTAATCTCCTCACCTCATCTTGAGAGGCTACCATCTGCTCCTGGAGCAACTCTCTCTGCTGAATACTCTCTTGATGGTTCTTGGCCAACAGATCTTCCTTGGCTTGAAGCTGGTCCTCTGCCTTTTTGAGAGAGTCACCCATACTGTCTATCAGACCTTTCAAACCGTGGATCTCCTGCTGCACCATCTCAGAATGTGCAGAGCTCTCATTTTTCTCATTTATCAACTGTTCCTCTTTAGCCTGGATCTGCTCCCTTAACTTCCTAATTTCTTCCTCAGAGGCTGCAATCATGTTTTGAAGTTGATCTTTCTCCAGTTCCTGCTTAGCTAGCAAGTCTTCCTTGGCCTGAACCTGTTCTGTGGTAGTTTTGAGAGACTCACTCATGCCTTCTACTTGGACCCTCATACTTTGGATCTCACTCTGCAGCAATTCTGCCTGCTCAGAGCTCTCACTCTTTAGCAGGTCCAGCTGCCCCTCTTTAGCTTGGATCTCCTGCTCCAGCTGGTTGGCCTTCTCCTCAGAGACTGCATTGCGCTCCTGAAGTGCCTCAATCTGGAAAGTGCTCTCCTGCTGTTGCTTGGCCAACAGATCTTCTTTGGCTTGAACCTGGTCTTCTGCCTTTTTGAGAGAGTCACCCATACTTTTTATTTGGTTTTTCAGACCTCGGATCTCCTGCTGTAGCAATTCAGAATGTGTAGTGCTCTCGTTCTTTAGCAGGATCAGCTGTTCCTCTTTAGCCTGAATCTCCTCATTTATTCTTTTCACCTGCTCTTGAGAGGCTAGCATCTGCTCCTGGAGTACCTCCCTTTGCTTATTGCTCTCCTGCTGCTGTTTGGCCAAAAGCTCTTCCTTGGATTGCATATCCTCTTCAGCCTTCTTCAGTGAGGAACTAAGACAATCTACCCGTTTCTTCAAACCTTTCATCTCCTGACATAGCAGTTCTGATTGCTCTGAGCTTTCATTCTTCAACAGGTTTATCTGTTCCTCTTTAGCTTGTATCTCCTCCTTCATCCTCCTCACCTCCTCCTGAGAAGCAGACAGTTGTTGCTCGAGAAGTTCTTTCTGATGAGCACTCCCCTGCTCCTGCATGGTAAGTATAGCCACCTGAGTCTGGACCTGCTCCTCAGCCTTTTTCAGAGAGTCGCCCATTCTTTGTACTTGGTTTTTCAGACTTTCAACCTCCTGTTGTAGCAATTCAGAATGTGTCGAGCTCTCATTTTTCAACATGACCAGCTGTTCCTTTTTAACCTGGAGCTCCTCATTTAATATCTTCACTTCCTCTTGGGAGGTTACCATCTGCTCTTGGAGTGCCACCTTTTGTTGATTATTTTCTTGTTGGGTCTTAGCCAGGACATCTTGCTTAACGTGGACTTCCTGTTCAGCCTTTTTGAGAGAGCAGCTCAGGCTTTCTACATGGACCTTTAAGGCTTGAATCTCATGCTGAAGAATCTCCTCCTGATGAAACCTCTCCTCCAGTAACTTGGCCAGCATTTCTTCTTTGGTTTCAATTTCCTCTTTGGCTTTTGTAACAATTTCTGTTTGAACAGCAAATTCTTCTCTGAGGCTGTTGAGTTGTTGGTCTTTATCAGCTGAGAGAGAGTTGACCATAGATACCTCTGTCTGGAGAGTCTTTGTCTTCTCTTCAGCCTGGAGGAGAAGGTTTTCCTTCTGTCTCTGACTTTCCTTTAGCTTTTTTATCTCTTCTTCAGAGGCAGCAATATGCTTTTGTAGCATGTTCCTCTGTTCAGTTTGCTCCTGTTGATTCTTGGCCAATTGTTGCTCTTGGGCCTTGATCTCCTCCTCTGCAACCTTGATTGAGGCACTCATACACTCCAGCTGTTCCTGGAGGCTCTTGACCTCACCCCGTAGACCATGCACTTCCTCCTTAAACAAAGTTATCCTCTCCTGTAGAGCCTGTTGGATTTTGGAGCTTTCTTGCTGTTGCTTGGCCAAAAGATCTTCCTTGGTCTGCACCTCCTCCTCAGCCTTCCTCAATGAGGAGTAAAGACTCTCCACCTGGTTCTTTAAATCTTGGATCTCCTGATGTAGCAGTGCTGACTGCTCAGAGCTGCGTTCCTTCAACTCATCAATCTGCACCTGTTTAGACTGGATCTCATCATTCAGTCTCCTCGACTGCTCCTCAGAGGCTGCCTTCTGCTGCTGGAGTGTCTCCCACTGTAGAGTACTCTCCTGCTGATGTTGCTCATCTTTAATTTGAGCATCCTCTTCAGCCTTCTTCAAAGAGGTGCTAAGGCTGTTAACTTGGAGTTTGAGATCCTGGATTTCCTGTTGAAGAACTTCTCTTTGCTCAGAGCTCTCCCTCTGCAACTTGTCCAGAATTTCCTCCTTGGCTTGAATCTGTTTCTCTGTTTCAGACACTTGTTGCTTCAGGAGCTCTTTCTGGTGAGTGATTTCTTGGTGATAATCAGCCAGCTGGACTACTTTAGCCTCAATCTCCTCATTAGCCTTCTTCAGGGATCTGACTGTGGTCTCCAGCTCATTCTTCAAACCCTTGATTTCATTCTCCAATACCGCTCTCTGCTTAGACAGGTTGGAGAAAAAGGTTTGTTCAGTGATTAACCAGAGATTTAAATAGAAAATACACCTTAAAAAGTACAACTGTAGTATATGTGAACTTTAAAAAAATATATTTTCCATGATCTTGACTCACTATTATGAAGATTTTGAACTGCACACATTTACCTCCATAATGGGCCCCATATTCTCTCCTTTCTCTTCCTTACTGACTCTGCTTAGTTCATCCTCCAAACATGAGATTTTGCCCTGGAGGATCTGAATTTGTTCAGTCAGGAACTCCTGAGGAACAAGGAAAGACATTAGATATTAAATAATAAAGCAGATAAAAACCAAACAATGTTTCCTCTGTATTTTTTTCATGCACTTGCTTTGCTTTTTGATTTGCGTATCTAACACAAAGAAAAATTGTGCCATTTTTCTCAATTTAGGTCCAACTCATGTCCATAGTATACATTTTTAGGATACAGATTACAAATTAAGTTCCAGCGGGTAAAAACGCAATCAACTAAGGCTTAAATTGTTCCTGATGCCTTGATGTCACAACTTGAGTTGCAATGCTTTGCCCTGACCTTCTGGGCTGTAGATTGGCTGAGTTCAGACTGTAGGTGGAGGGTTTTGCTGCTCCACTCCTCCTGAGCAGAAGCCTGGGTTTCTGTCAGCCTCCCAACCTCAGCCTCAGAGATGAACAGTTGTGAACACACTTCTCTCACCTGACACAAATTACAAAAAATATTATATTAATAATTAAAAGTTAGGCTTTTAGCTGTCATTACTATCCTAAGCAACTTAACAGCAGGTGTATATAGTAGATTACGTCAACAGTAACATGATCACAATTATTTCAAGAAGTGATATAAAGAGATGCAAGGGGCAATAATGTAATACTCAATCATTCTTCATATAGAATATAGTTTACAACTTATATTTATACTAAAAAGTTCATTTGTATGGAGTTTAGACAAACATTGAAAAGTGCTCACTGAGTCACTTTCACATTTATCGCTTAAGTTCCAAGCTGTACATTGGTGTGACCCTACAAATTAGTTACCTTGGTTGATTTGTGTTCTTGTTTCAGACAAAATTGGTTCATGCAGATAATTTCAAGGTGATAAGAATAACAGTTACTCCCCTTTAAGTGAGATGACAGAGATATTCATTTATGGCAAGATCACATTTAAGGGGAGAGGAACTTTGTGGGCATATGTGTCATTACCTGGACAGAGAGCACTCCATTTTCTTCTGATAGCTCATCCACTTTACGCTCCATATGTGAGGAGTTACTCCTCAGGTCTTGATTTTGCTTTAACAGCTCATGAAGACGCATTTGTAACCTAAGAGAGACAGTTAGCTAAGCAGCATTTCTCAGACTGTGGGTCAGACCAGTTATATATAAACAAACCCAGAAGTCCTTACGCACTGTCGGTCGAAGACCCAAAGGAGACATTTAGTATCTTGTTGTACGACTAGCACTCAAGAAAACGTTGACATTTTCGACCCACAAGAAGCCCCATATGACATGTTTTGTGTCTCTCTCCCAAAGGTGGGATGACAGGGCTCTGGCCCATAACATCAAAAGTGAACCTGATCAACTCTGGACTCAAAATAGTTGGACTTCTACAACCAAAAGGCTTCCATTATAGTGCTCAGAGACTAACAGTTATGACATAGGGGGGTCTAATTTTGAGTTCTCCCTTTAGGCGCTTACGTGTTGTTCTTGGTCTCTAGCTCATGCAGTTGTTCCCTGGCAACCTCCTCCTGTTGACCCTGATCTTCCTTCAGCTTATCCAGACGGTACTGTAACTGGCTGATATTGGATTCTGTGGAGAACACAGGTGGGGATCGAGAAAAGTTTATTTAGGGGGAGAAGAGGAACAAAAAAGTGTTATTAAGCCAAATAGTGTTATTAAGATCAAAGGCAGACCACGTGTCTGAACTGCAGTGTGGAGTTTATTTGACAGTTTAAGAAAACATTGAATTTCTGAAATATTATGCATTACATGAAAGCATAAAAAAGTCCCATAATTTCTTGTTTGAACCTCATCAATTACTTTACATTTTCTTTAACCAAACAAACTCTGTGCTCTTAGATGCTATACCTCTCTTTACAATGAGGGCCATCTTGCTAGCCAGCTCTCTCTCCAGCCCATCCCTGTAGTCCCTCTCCTGGATCATCATCCTTTGCATCTTCCTCATCTGAAACTGAGGCGTGTTCATCACATCTTGCAGTGGAGACTTGCTACAGGAAAAAAAGAATATAGCTAAATATGAGCATCAAATATGAGAGACTACAGTTTTCTCTCAGGCCAGAAAGAAATCTCAGCAGCTGGCAAAGTGATTGCGGAGTCATTTGTATTGATCAACAACTTCATAAAACCCCGCACATATATTATGGTCATTCTGTGCCACGGGGAAATGAAAGTTTGGATTTCAGGAAACTTCCTGTAAACTTTGGAATGAAATGCTAGTCTTCCATCATTTTGTCAAAATGTTTCTGAAAGTGTGGTCTCAACATTTGTTGAATAAGACAAGCATGGTGCCAGGTAAATGCAAGTCCAGAATTATACCTGACTGATGAAGAAGCCACAGTTTGCAGGTCCACAAATGTGACTTTCTGAGAGCGGTGGAAGATGGGGCTTTCATCTGAAAGGGAGGAGATAGGTGACAAACTGGAGGTGGAGGCAGTTGTTGATCCATCACTTCTGGCAATCGGGACAGACAAATCTGAAGTTGATAGAGAAGGAAGAGTTTGGACAGTGATTATTATTTTACAGCTTGCATGTTAAACCCTAACCAGAATACTCACATCTATTTTACATTACAGTTGAATTGAGAAATCAGAAATATGAGTGTGTGATATTGATGGCTCGCAACTCTTAACTAGATGTATCAACCAATGAATGAAAGGTGAAATATGTTTGCGCCTTACATTTCCTCCCCAAATAGGCCTCAAGCCCACTGCTCAGGAAAACACGGCTTTCGCTCTCCAGCACAAAGCGGTCAGTTAGTGTTGCAATCTCCCGCTAACAGAGGAGAGAGGGGATGAGATCAGTTTGGCAACACAAAACAAATGGGAGAACAGCAGGAATACACCTACAGAAGCCAGAAGAGATCTCTCCTTACCTCCACCTCATATTCCAGCGTGTTTAGAGTACATCGGTCATTCATTATGTCATGGTACACAAGCAACAGAAGCACCTGTAATACCACAAGGGATGAGTCAGACTACTGTTACATTAAAAATATCTAGATGCTTAGTCCACATAATAGTGTATATTTGCAGAAAGACAACACAATCAAAATAATTTGTGCATAAGAACATGCACTGGGCATGCACCTTTGATACTTCTATTGTTAGGTTGACGCCATTTCTTATGTTGTCCCAGGACAATGAAGCTCCTCTGTCTGAACTGAATCTGCAGTGTCCTAAAAACCAACAACAGAGATGGAGGTAACCACAAAGTGAAAAAAACTTCACCAACAAATTTCAGGCCAACACAGTGTAACAGTAACAGTGTAAAAGAGACTCAAAACAGTTTATAGCTTTCAACCAACAATAAGGTCCAGTGGAAAACTTGAAAAGTGGCATCTGGATATTAAAGAGACATTTCACCAATAATTCACCTTAATGCAATTTGGTGTACATGATTCCCCCACAAACACTACACTATGGTGTTTAGTTCACTTTGTGTTGATTTTAATTACTATAAAACCCTGGTCACTCTTCTACATATATCACCAAATTTAATTCAAAAATCACCCCAAAAAAAGCTTTTTTCTTGGTGAAACATCAATTTGAAAAGTATTGTGACAGGACAACATCAGAGCAATAGAAGAATCCTTTTCCATAATATCAGCTACAATAAGTATGGAAAAAGTACACTCTGTGGTAGTTTTAAATGCAGAATTATAGAACTTTAACCATAATAAACATTTCAATACCTTAGAAGACAAAAACAAATGCTGCTTTCAGCATAACGTGCAGAAATACCAGTCTTGACAGCAAACTGGCATTGCCATAGGAAACACTGCAAAAAGATTATCTACTATGTGCTCACAGCTCCATGAGGTGCTACTGTGCTTCAACATTTATTGTAGTTTCACCTCATTTAATTGTATTCACACAGCTTGAAATAGTTTAAAACCCATGTCTGATACTCTACAACACCATTGGAGAATTCGCATCTTCTTAATAAACCTCTAAACTTTAACAAAAAAACAAATTCATTAGGATAATGACAATGGTTCGAAAAAAAGGAAACAAGAAAAAAACACTCACTTTCCAAGAAATCAGAGATGAGCTTAAACCGATCCTCAGTCGACAGATTCAAGGAGAGATCTGGTTCTTTTTTCCTGAGATAACACAGATGGAACACAAGAATGACATGAATGTGAGATCCAGGGCTTGGCTAACGTTATCTCTACACTAACAGGAAAATAGGTGGAGCCACGTTTAAAACGTAGTTCAAAAACAAAGTCTTTTAACGTCTTTTTGTTTACACAGACCAAAGATTGCAACACATCGCTTCTACTCACAATTTTTGAACGCCTTTCAACAAAAATATCCCATCTTGAAAATCGCTGATATTTAGTTCTCGGTCGGTCAATTTCAGGCTGTTGAACTGTCAAAAGATGTTTTCACGGAGTAACGTTAATGACAAGTTAGTTCAAAAGCAGCATCTCGAAAAGAAGATTAAATAGGCAGATGGGTGATGATGTGTGTGATCAACTTACCCAGGCGAGCAGAGACTTAACGCCCATATTAATAGCCATTTTGGCTGCTGCTTGCTCACAAAGCGTTTGCAACCTGGGAGCGTAAAAAACAGTAACGTTACGAGACTGAATGAATGAGCCAAGTTAGCCGTTTTTAATTAACGCTAACGTAGCTACTTAGACAGTAGACAGTCAGTGTCGTCAATAGAGTAAAGGTTATAAACTTATTGCACCACTTAATTTTCCTTGAGAACGCGATATATCAGCTAACTTTACTGCTAATTGCAGAACATCCAGCTAACTTATAACGTAACATTAACCTATAAGTCTAACTAGACTAAACTAAACCACGTATTCAAACGTTGACCTACCTTAACAGCCAGGTATCTTAGCCCCTTGTAACCCCTTTTTTACAGCTTAAAGCCGTTTATTTGGGACGAGGTCCTGCCTAAACAAACTCGCGTTAGTGAGATATCGAGCTAGCACTGGAAATAAACATGACCCTCGGAACTGCGTGCAAAAGCAGAACAAATTCAAATGGGTCGTTGAAGATTGAACCAGCCAATCCCCTTTCACTCAACGGCGCATGAGAAATAACAGGACGCTGATTGGTTTAATGCTCGGAACGCGAAGGGTAGTGAACAGAGAGGGAGTGAAGAAGCGAGATAAAAATCCCACACTCACTTTCATCGTTGTTTAAATACCGACTCTGTATTCCCCTTTTGCCTTACACACTTATTTTATATCGTTGTCCTTAAGAAATGGTTCGTGGTTTTGTAAGGTACTGACGGCCTATTGTGAATAATAAATATATTTAAGATGAAACCAAATTTGTTTTGCAGTTGGTCCCGGGGTGGTCGGGTCGACTTGCACAACGAACGTAACAATGACGCTTTTCCGGATAACTTGTTAAAATGAAGTTCAAACTTAAAATTCATGAATAGGTATATAATTAATACCATTTGTGAATCCTTGTTGTGTAATATTGTTCAGAGTATATGTTGGCAATCGGGGTTTTTTTGCATGTCATTATTTGTAGATGTGCGCATGTGCAGCACTTTGCGGACACGTTTAGTATAGACGTGATTACAATCTTCTGATTGTAGTTCCAATTTAGTGACAAACAATTGTTGACTGTTTTTATTTACGTATCTTTACACCCTCTAATCCCTAAATATCTACATTTTACATACACAAATAGATGCCTGTACGAAAGCACAATTTCATAGAGGAGAATGCAGAGTTTGTCAATTCTAACTACAATCCCCATAATACATGTGTTCGTTTCCTTGGAAACGAGTTGTTACCTAGAACTTGCCAAATTTCCAGGGTACGTGCGTGGTCTTTTTTGCCAGGATAAAGGTCAAATCGATAAATTTTTCAAAATGTTATGACGCTTGCTAAGGAATTAATATAGTAGCTACCGCTATCAGAAATTCCTTAGACCTGATGTTAGCGAGCTAATAACTAACATGCTGGGACCGTAATGCATGAGCAACTTTTAGAAGCGACGGAGATGGGCAATATTGTCTGCCAAAGGGAGTATTGTTTATTGTGTCTGGGCTGTGGGACTATGAATGTGCATAGCACAGTGGACTATAAAGTTCAAGTGTAATATTTAAAAAATACATTGGCATACACGATAAAATTAATGATCTGTCCAGGGATGTAGTGGAGGGTAAACCCACTTGAGTTTACCCACCTTTTTATTTTCAGAATAGAGGTTATCCACCTTTTCAGGCTGACATAAATCTTTATAAATTCTGTCTAATCTGTATTAACATAGGGTCTTTTAGGGGTAAAACACATTCATGCCTTTTCTGAACATCTAACTGATTCAGATGTAAAATGCTGGTTTTGTTTTTGTGTTTGTTGTGTTTCTCACACAGGTGAGCCACCCAGCTGGAAGCTGGAACATGTACGGACCTCCAGTGGATTTATCATTCAGATGCATCACCTCTATGGCAGGTATACCCCAATATATCCCCACAAGGTCTTATAGTGTGTCTGTGATTCGCAATAGTGAGTTTACAGTGAGTGATCTTATTATACATTATGGTATTTTTATTTATTTTTTTATCTCCGTTGGTATCACTATAATATTCCTCTAATTCTCCTATAGGGATTTATCATATGATTACTACATCCTTAGGAAGGATTTGTCCTTTTCAACACTGTCTAGTTTAGGACCCATATTTCTATTACTCTTTAACATGACGTAAGTTAATAACAAAATATTAAGTCAGTATGTGTTGTTATTAACAAATGTGTTAAAAATGTGTTGTCCCAAATAGACACACTGATGTGTCTTCCATGAAAGCATCATGGGTTTGTTAATCAGGGGTTCATTTTCAGCCAGTGTCCCCACTAAGAATATGCATCTGTTTTTGTCATGTATGGATACTATCATACTACCAGATATGAACTGCCTCATATGTTGCCATGTTGCACTGCACATTTTGTGTCCCATTTGGGGAATGGGAATAAAATGTTTGTTCATATTTACCCCTGTTTAAGTAAAAGTAGAAATATCCTGATCCAATACTACTCTGGTAAAGGTTAAGGGTCTACTAATCAAAAAAGTAAAGGTACTTAGTTATTTTATTACCCGTTTCAGATGCTCTGAAAGAGGAGTCCAGCGGGGGTCTGCGGCCTTTGAAGAGAAATTCTGAAAACAAGTACCTGAGTCGCTCCCTGCGTCTCAATAACAACATCATCACTGACCTGAGTAGCCTCCATACCACTGTCGCCCACTTCCTGGCTGAGCCATCACAGCTCGCCTGGCTGGACCTCTCTTTCAACGACATCTCACACATAGACCCAGTGAGCTTTCTCACTCTATGGCTTGCTTGCTTGCATGTTTGCATGTTTGCCTGCTCACTGATAACTACAGTTGTTCTGTTCAGTACAGGTCTACAGTTAATTTCCCTGTGTTTTCAAATGGGAAATTGGTCTTATATTTCATTCTAACTGGCATTAAAAAAGTCTTAAAGTCTTAAATTTAAGTTGATGAAACTTTCAGACACTGATCACTCTGATTTATCACAATCAATAAGGATAATCAATAACTGGATATGAACTGATGCCCATAGTAAGACAGTAAAAGTAATATATATATTGTCTGCTATATTTGTGCCTCCGTATATCTGTCTGGCTCTAATATGCAACACCCCCGTGTGTGTTGCTGCATCTGTGCATATGTATGTGTGTGTGTGTGTGTGTGTGTGTGTGTGTGTGTGTGTGTTTGTGTCCCAGGTGTTGTGCGAGCTGCGGGAACTGCGTGTGTTGTATCTTCATGGTAACAGCATCTCTAATCTGCCAGAGGTGGAGAGGCTGGCAGTGCTCCCTCATCTACACACCATCACCCTACATGGAAATCTCATAGAGAGTGTGGGAGGCTACAGGTAGAGACTCTTTATTTCTTTTTTATTTCTTTCTCTTTTCTCTCTTTAACTTAAACAAATTTCCACACTCGCAAATGCCCCCACTCCTTAACTATAAGATGTTGTAATATGTGTTTATTTCTGGGGCATAATTCCTGCATTATAATAAGACCTGAACTTATTGAGCAGAACAAGCATATTTCTAAGCACCCAGTAGTGTCTTTGCAGTACAGGGCCTGATACAGTAGTCACTGTGGTCGTTTACAATCTGCAATTACATTGATGTGTGTGTGGGGGTGTGGGGGGAGGGTGGGTGCCTGCATGCATGTGTCCGTACATGTGTGTGTGTATGTGACGTGGATGTTAAAATGGATGCCAGATTGGCATGTAGGTGCACAGCATTTTAACAGGCGCTTAAATGGAGCAGATACCAAGCTCATATTACATATCCTGTTCTAGTCTGCATAGCAACTCCATTTACACACACACATACAGAGAGAGAGAGAGAGAGAGAGAGAGAGAGAGGAGGGAGAGAGAGAGAGAGAGAGAGAGAGAGGGGGAGAGAGAGAGAGAGAGAGAGAGGGAGTGTGTGTTC